>JAMKOQ010000422.1:0-57558 GCA_026770425.1 Boechera divaricarpa
CGAACTCATTTCCCTCCTTCTCGATTTTCACGAGTAATCAGTTTCAATGGAAGGTCACGAAATGTATGGCGAATGTAATAATAAAGTTTGATATGTTGACACGCTTACACAACTTATGAGGATGTTTATCCCCTTAACTCACTTCGGTGGTTTTAAACATTTCGTGAACTCATTTCCCTCCTTCTCGATTTTTACGAGTTATTGTTTTTATTCATGAGGAAGGTCACAGAAATCTCGAAACTAATGTCGTAATAAAGTTTGATATTGAAACTAACACTCACTTATCAGTATGTTTATCCCTTTAATTAACTTTGGTGGTTTTTAACATTTCACAGAACTCATTTCCCTCTTTACTCGATTCTTACGAGTAATAACAATGGAACGTCATAAATGTAGAAGCGGAATGTAATAATAAAGTTTGATATATGTAAACTCCCGCATTTACTTATGAGCATGTTTGTTCCCTTAACTCACTTTGGTGGTTTTAAACATTTCATTAACTCATTTCCCACCTTCTCGATTCTTACTAGTTGTGTATTTTTCAACGGAAGGTCACGAAATCTCAAGAAACACAATGTCGTAATAAAGTTTGTCTGTTGAAGCTAACACCACTTCTTGAGTGTGTTTATCCCTTTATTTTGCCCGCGGTTTTTAACATTTCATGAACTCATTCCCTCCTTCTCGATTCTTACGAGTAATCGCTTTTTTAAATGGAAGGTCACAGACTCTAGAAAAGGAATGTAATAATAAAATTTGATATATTGAAACTTATACCACTTATGAGCATTTATATCCCTTTAATTCACTTTGGTGGTTTTTAAAATTTCCCTCATTTCTCGATTTTTTACGAGTGTCGGTTTTTCAATGGAAGGTCACGAAATGTATAAACGGAATGTAATAATAAAATTTGATATATTGAAACTTACACAATTTATGAGGCATGTTTATCCACATTAACTCACTTTGAGTGGTTTTAAACATTTCATGAACTCATTTTTCCTCCTTCTTTCGATTTTTTACGAGTTATTGTTTTTTTTCAACGGAAGGTCACGAAATCTCGGAAACACCAATGTCGTAATAAAGTTTGATATTGAAACTAACACTACTTATGAGTATGTTTATCCCTTTAATTAACTTTGATGGTTTTTAACATTTCACGAACTCATTTCCCTCCTTCTCGATTCTTCACGAGTAATCGCTTTTTTCAATGGAACGTCCACAGAAATGTAGAAACGGAATGCTTAATAATAAAGTTGGATATATATAAACTTACACCACTTATGAGCATGTTTATTCCCTTAACTCAATTTGGTGGTTTTAAACATTTCATGGGAACTCATTTCCCACCTTCTCGATTCTTACGAGGTTATTGTATTTTCAACGCGGAAGGGTCCACCGAAATCTCGAAACACAATGTCGTAATAAAGTTTAATATATTGAAACTAACACCAACTTATGAGTGTGTTTATCCACCCTTTAATACACTTTCGCGGTTTAACATTTCATGAACTCATTTCCCTCCTTCTGCGATTCTTACAGTAATCGCTTTTTCAATGGAAGGTCACGAGACTCTAGAAATAGGAATGTAATAATAAAGTTTGATATATTGAAACTTATACCACTTATGAGACTTGTTTATCCACGCTTTAATTCACTTTGGTTGTTTTTAAAATTTCACGAACTCATTTCCCTCCCTTCTCGATTTTTACTAGTAGTCGGTTTTTCAATGGAAGGTCACGAAATGTATAAATGGAATGTAATAATAAAGTGATATATTGGAAACTTACACCAACCATAAATTTTGATATATTGTGACTTTGATACATAAAGTTTTTATATCGAGACCACCAAGGTCATCATAAATTTTGATATATTGAAACTTACACCACTTATGAGCTTTGGTGGTTTTTAAAATTTCACGAACTCATTTCCTTCCTTCTCGATTCTTACGAGTAATCGGTTTTTCAATGGAAGGTCACGAAATCTAGAACCGGAACGTAATAATAAAGTTTGATATATTGAAACTTACACACCACTTATGAACATGTTTATCCCCTTAACTCTCACTTTGGTGCGGTTTTTAACATTTCACAGAACTCATTTCCCTTCTTCTCGATTCTTCCGGAGTAATCGCTTTTTCGATAAAAGGTCACGAAATCCTAGAAAGCACAATGTCGTAATAATGTTTTATATATGGAAACTTACACCACTTATAAACACATGTTTATCCCTTAACTCACTTTGCTTGTTTTTAAACATTTCTACGAACTCATTCCACTCCTTGCTTGATTCTTACGAGGTAATCGCTTTTTCAATGGAAGGTCACGGGAAATCTAGAAATGGAATGTAATAATAAAAGTTTGATATATTGAAACTTACAGAACTTATGAACATGTTTATCCCCTTAACTCACTTTGGTGGTTTTTAACATTTCACGAACTCATTTCCCTCCTTCTCGATTCTTACGAGTAATCGCTCTTTCAATAAAAGGTCAAGAAATCTAGAAATGGAATGTAATAATAAAGTTTTATATATTGAAACTTACACCACTTATAAACACTTTTATCCCCTTATCTCACTTTTGTTGTTTTAAACATTTCACGAACTCATTTCCCTCCTTCTCGATTCTTACAGTAATCGGTTTTTCAATGGAAGGTCACGAAATATAGAAATGGAATGTAATAATAAAGTTTGAGATATTGAAACTTACACCACTTATGAACATGTTTATCCCCTTAAATCACTTTGGTGGTTTTAAACATTTCATGAACTCAGTTCTGTCCTTCTCGATTCTTACGAGTTATTGTTTTTTTCAGCGGAACGTCCACGATATCTCGAAACACAATGTCGTAATAAAGTTTGATATATTGAAACTAACACCACTTATGAGCACATTTATGCAGATAATAAAAATTAAACCATATTCATAAGTTTTATATCTTCATTCTCTATTCTTATGAGTTATCGCTATTTTCAATGGAATGTCAAGAAATCTCGAAACGTAATGGCATAATAAAGTTTGATATTTTGAAATTTACACCACTTATGAGCACATTTATCCCCATAATTCACTCTGATGGGTTTGAACATTTCATGAACTCATTTCCTTCCTTCTCGAATCTTATGAGTTATCGCTATTTTTTAAATGGAATGTCACAAAATCTACGAAACGTAATGGCATAATAAAGTTTCATATATTAAAACTTACACCTCTTATGACCAAATTTATCCCAATAACTCACTTTAGTATTTTTGAACATTTTATGAACTAATTTTCTTCGTTCTCGATTCCTATGAGTTATCGCTATTTTCAATGGAATGTCACAAAATCTCAAAACACAAATGCATAATAAAGTTAGATATATTGAAACTTACACCACTTATGAGCACATTTATCCCCATAATTCACTTTGGTGGTTTTGAACATTCGAAGAACGCATTGCCCTCATTTCGATTCTTATGAGTTATCGCTTATTTTCAATGGAAGGTCACGAAATCTCGAAAAAGCAATGCTGTAATAAAGTTTGATTTATTGAAACTTACACCACTTATGAGCACTTTTATCCCCATAATTCACTCTGGTGGTTTTAAACATTTCATGAACTCTTTTACTTCCTTTTCTATTCTTATGAGTTATCACGATTTTCAATGGAAGGTCACGAAATCTCGAAAATGCAATGGCATAATAAAGTTTGATATATTGCAATTTACACCACTTATGAGCACATTTATCTCCATCATTCACTCTGGTGGTTTTGAACATTTCATGAACTCATTTTCTTCGTTCTCGAATCTTATGAGTTATCGCTATTTTAAAGGGAGTGTCACGAAATCTCGAAACGTAATGGCATAATAAAGTTTGATATATTGAAACTTACACTTTTATCAGCACATTTATCCCCAAAACTCACTTTAGTATTTTTGAACATTTTATGAGCTCATTTCTTCGTTCTCGATTCCTATGAGTTATCGCTATTTTCAATGGAAGGTCACAAAATCTCAAAAACACAAATGCATAATAAAGTTTGATATATTGAAACTTATACACCACTTATGAGCATGTATATCCCTTTAATTCACTTTGGTGGTTTTTAACATTTCACGAACTTATTTCTCTCTTTCTCGATTCATATGAGTAATCGCTTTTTCAATGGAAGGTCATGAAATCTAGAAATAGAATGTAATAATAAAGTTTGATATATTGAAACTTACACCACTTATGAACATGTTTATACCCTTAACTCACTTTGGTGGTTTTAAACATTTCATGAACTCATTTTCCCTCTTTCTCGATTCGACGACTTATCGCTTTTTTCAAAAGAATGTCACGAAATCTCGAAACACAATGTCAAAATAAATTTTGATATATTGAAACTTACACCACTTATGAACTTGTTTATCCCTTTAATTCACTTTGGAGGTTTTTAAAATTTCACGAACTCATTTCCCTCCTTCTCGATTTTACGAGTAATCGGTTTTTCAATGGAAGGTCACGAAATGAATAAACGGAATGTAATAATAAAGTTTGATATATATAAACTTACACCACTTATGAGCATGTTTATTCCCTTAACTCACTTTGGTGGTTTTAAACATTTCATGAACTCATTTCCCACCTTCTCGATTCTTACGAGTTATTGTATTTTTCAACGGAAGGTCACGAAATCTCGAAACACAATGTCAGAATAAAGTTTAATATATTGAAACTAACACCACTTATGAGTGTAATTATCCCTTTAATACACTTTCGCGGTTTTAACATTTCATGAACTCATTTCCCTCCTTCTCGATTCTTACGAAAGTAATCTATTTTTCAATGGAAGGTCACGAGACTCTAGAAAAGGAATGTAATAATAAAGTTTGATATATTGAAACTTATACCAACTTATGAGCATTTATATCCCGTTAATTCACTTTGGTGGTTTTTAAAATTTCACGAACTCATTTCCCTCCTTCTCGATTTTTACGAGTAATCGGTTTTTCAATAGAAAGTCACGAAATGGATAAACGGAATGTAATAATAATGTTTGATATATTGAAACTTACACAACTTATGAGCATGTTTATCCTCTTAACTCACTTTGGTGGTTTTAAACATTTCATGAACTCATTTCCCTCCTTCTCGATTCTTACGAGTTATTGTTTTTTTCAACGGAAGGTCACGAAATCTCGAAACACAATGTCGTAATACAGTTTGATATTGAAACTAACACTACTTATGAGTATATTTATCCCTTTAATTAACTTTGGTGGTTTTTAACATTTCAAGAACTCATTTCCCTCCTTCTCGATTCTTACGAGTAATCGCTTTTTCAATGGAACGTCACGAAATGTAGAAACGGAATGTAATAATAAAGTTTGATATATATAAACTTACACCACTTATGAGCATGTTTATTCCCTTAACTCACTTTGGTGGTTTTAAACATTTCATGAACTCATATCCCACCTTCTCGATTCTTACGAGTTATTGTTTTTTTCAACTAAGGTAACGAAATCTCGAAAGACAATGTCGTAATAAAGTTTAATATATTGAAACTAACACCACTTATGAGTATGTTTATCCCTTTAATTCACTTTCGCGGTTTTTAACATTTCATGAACTCATTTCCCTCCTTCTCGATTCTTACGAGTAATCGCTTTTTCAATGGAAGGTCACGAGACTCTAGAAAAGGAATGTAATAATAAAGTTTGATATATTGAAACTTATACCACTTATGAACATGTTTATCCCCTTAACTCACTTTGGTGGTTTTTAACATTTCACGAATTCATTTCCCTCCTTCTCGATTCTTACGAGTAATCGCTTTTTCAATAAAAGGTCACCAAATCTAGAAATGGAATGTTATAATAAAGTTTTATATATTGAAACTTACACCACTTATAAACATGTTTATCCCCTTAACTCACTTTGGTGGTTTTAAACATTTCATGAACTCATTTCCTCCTTCTCGATTCTTACGAGTTATTGTTTTTTTCAGCGGAAGGTCACGAAATCTCGAAACACAATGTCGTAAAAAAGTTTGATATATTGAAACTATCACCACTTATGAGTATGTTTATCCCTTTAATTCACTTTAGCGGTTTTTAACATTTCATGAACTCATTTCCCTCCTTCTCGATTCTTACGAGAAATCGCTTTTTCAATGGAAGGTCACCGATTCTAGAAAAGGAATGTAATAATAAAGTTTGATATATTGAAACTTATACCACTTATGAGCATGTATATCCCTTTAATTCACTTTGGTGGTTTTTAACATTTCATGAACTTATTTCCCTCTTTCTCGATTCTTATGAGTAATCGCTTTTTCAATGGAAGGTCACGAAATCTAGAAATGGAATGTAATAATAAAGTTTGATATATTGAAACTTACACCACTTATGAACATGTTTATCCCCTTAAATCACTTTGGTGGTTTTAAACATTTCATGAACTCAGTTCCCTCCTTCTCGATTCTTACGAGTTATTGTTTTTTTCAACGGAAGGTCACGAAATCTCAAAACACAATGTCGTAATAAAGTTTGATATATTGAAACTAACACCACTTATGAGTATATTTATCCCTTTAATTCACTTTAGCGGTTTTTAACATTTCATGGACTCATTTCCCTCCTTCTCGATTCTTACGAGTAATCGCTTTTTCAATGGAAGGTCACAGATTCTAGAAAAGGAATCTAATAATAAAGTTTGATATATTGAAACTTATACCACTTATGAGCATGTATATCCCTTTAATTCACTTTGGTGGTTTTTAACATTTCATGAACTTATTTCCCTCTTTCTCGATTCTTATGAGTAATCGCTTTTTCAATGGAAGGTCACGAAATCTAGAAATGGAATGTAATAATAAAGTTTGATATATTGAAACTTACACCACTTATGAACATGTTTATCCCCTTAAATCACTTTGGTGGTTTTAAACATTTCATGAACTCAGTTCCCTCCTTCTCGATTCTTACGAGTTATTGTTTTTTTCAACGGAAGGTCACGAAATCTCGAAACACAATGTCGTAATAAAGTTTGATATATTGAAACTAACACCACTTATGAGTATGTTTATCCCTTTAATTCACTTTGGTGGTTTTTAACATTTCACGAACTCATTTCTCTCCTTCTCGATTCTTTCGAGTAATCGCTTTTTTAATAAAAGGTCACGAAATCTAGAAATGGAATGTAATAATAAAGTTTTATATATTGAAACTTACACCACTTATAAACATGTTTATCCCCTTAACTCACTTTTGTTGTTTTAAACATTTCACGAACTCATTTCCCTCCTTCTCGATTCTTACGGGTAATCGGTTTTTCAATGGAAGGTCACGAAATGTAGAAATGGAATGTAATAATAAAGTTTGATATATTGAAACTTACACCACTTATGAACATGTTTATCCCCTTAAATCACTTTGGTGGTTTTAAACATTTCATGAACTCAGTTCCCTCCTTCTCGATTCTTACGAGTTAGTGTTTTTTTCAACGGAAGGTCACGAAATCTCGAAACACAATGTCGTAATAAAGTTTGATATATTGAAACTAACACCACTTATGAGTATGTTTATCCCTTTAATTCACTTTGGTGGTATTTAATATGTCACGAACTCATTTCCCTCCTTCTCGATTCTTACGAGTAATCGCTTTTTCAATGGAAGGTCACGAAATCTAGAAATAGAATGTAATAATAAAGTTTGATATATTGAAACTTACAGCACTTATGAACATGTTTATCCCCTTAACTTACTTTGGTGGTTTTTAACATTTCACGAATTCATTTCCCTCCTTCTCGATTCTTACGAGTAATCGTTTTTGCAATAAAAGGTCACGAAATCTAGAAATGGAATGTTATAATAAAGTTTTATATATTGAAACTTACACCACTTATAAACATGTTTATCCCCTTAACTCACTTTGGTTGTTTTAAACATTTCACGAACTCATTTCCCTCCTTCTTGATTCTTACGAGTAATCGCTTTTTCAATGGAAGGTCACGAAATCTAGAAATGGAATGTAATAATAAAGTTTGATATATTGAAACTTACAGCACTTATGAACATGTTTATCCCCTTAACTCACTTTGGTGGTTTTTAACATTTCACGAATTCATTTCCCTCCTTCTCGATTCTTACGAGTAATCGTTTTTGCAATAAAAGGTCACGAAATCTAGAAATGGAATGTTATAATAAAGTTTTATATATTGAAACTTACACCACTTATAAACATGTTTATCCCCTTAACTCACTTTGGTTGTTTTAAACATTTCACGAACTCATTTCCCTCCTTCTTGATTCTTACGAGTAATCGGTTTTTCAATGGAAGGTCACGAAATGTAGAAATGGAATGTAATAATAAAGTTTGATATATTGAAACTTACACCACTTATGATCATGTTTATCCCCTTAACTCACTTTGGTGGTTTTAAACTTTTCATGAACTCATTTCCCTCCTTCTCGATTCTTACGAGTTATTGTTTTTTTCAGCGGAAGGTCACGAAATCTCGAAACACAATGTCGTAATAAAGTTTGATATATTGAAACTAACACCACTTATGAGTATGTTTATCCCTTTAATTCACTTTGGTGGTTTTTAACATTTCACGAACTCATTTCCCTCCTTCTCGATTCTTACGAGTAATCGCGTTTTCAATGGAAGGTCACGAAATCTAGAAATGGAATGTAATAATAAAGTTTGATATATTGAAACTTACAGCACTTATGAACATGTTTATCCCCTTAACTCACTTTGGTGGTTTTTAACATTTCACGAACTTATTTCCCTCTTTCTCGATTCTTATGAGTAATTGCTTTTTCAATGGAAGGTCACGAAATCTAGAAATGGAATGTAATAATAAAATTTGATATATTGAAACTTACACCACTTATGAACATGTTTATCCCCTTAAATCACTTTGGTGGTTTTAAACATTTCATGAACTCAGTTCCCTCCTTCTCGATTCTTACGAGTTATTGTTTTTTTCAACGGAAGGTCACGAAATCTCGACACACAATGTCGTAATAAAGTTTGATATATTGAAACTAACACCACTTATGAGTATGTTTATCCCTTTAATTCACTTTGGTGGTTTTTAACATTTCACGAACTCATTTCCCTCCTTCTCGACGAGTAATCGCTTTTTCAATAAAAGGTCACGAAATCTAGAAATGGAATGTAATAATAAAGTTTTATATATTGAAACTTACACCACTTATAAACATGTTTATCCCCTTAACTCACTTTTGTTGTTTTAAACATTTCACGAACTCATTTCCCTCCTTCTCGATTCTTACGAGTAATCGGTTTTTCAATGGAAGGTCACGAAATGTAGAAATGGAATGTAATAATAAAGTTTGATATATTGAAACTTACACCACTTATGAACATGTTTATCCCCTTAAATCACTTTGGTGGTTTTAAACATTTCATGAACTCAGTTCTCTCCTTCTCGATTCTTACGAGTTATTGTTTTTTTCAGCAGAACGTCACGATATCTCGAAACAAAATGTCGTAATAAAGTTTGATATATTGAAACTAACACCACTTATGAGTATATTTATCCCTTTAATTCACTTTAGCGGTTTTTAACATTTCATGAACTCATTTCCCTGCTTCTCGATTCTTACGAGTAATCGCTTTTTCAATGGAAGGTCACGGATTCTAGAAAAGGAATGTAATAATAAAGTTTGATATATTGAAACTTATACCACTTATGAGCATGTATATCCCTTTAATTCACTTTGGTGGTTTTTAACATTTCACGAACTTATTTCCCTCTTTCTCGATTCTTATGAGTAATCGCTTTTTCAATGGAAGGTCACGAAATCTAGAAATGGAATGTAATAATAAAGTTTGATATATTGAAACTTACACCACTTATGAACATGTTTATCCCCTTAAATCACTTTGGTGGTTTTAAACATTTCATGAACTCAGTTCCCTCCTTCTCGATTCTTACGAGTTATTATTTTTTTCAACGGAAGGTCACGAAATCTCGAAACACAATATCGTAATAAAGTTTGCTATATTGAAACTAATACCACTTCTGAGTAGGTTTATCCCTTTTATTTACTTTGGTGTTTTTTAATATTTCACGAACTTATTTCCCTCCTTCTCGATTCTTACGAGTAATCGCTTTTTCAATGGAAGGTCACGAAATCTAGAAATGGAATGTAATAATAAAGTTTGATATATTGAAACTTACAGCACTTATAAACATGTTTATCCCCTTAACTCACTTTGGTGGTTTTTAACATTTCACGAATTCATTTCCCTCCTTCTCGATTCTTACGAGTAATCGCTTTTTCAATGGAAGGTCACGAAATCTAGAAATGGAATGTAATAATAAAGTTTGATATATTGAAACTTACAGCACTTATAAACATGTTTATCCCCTTAACTCACTTTGGTGGTTTTTAACATTTCACGAATTCATTTCCCTCCTTCTCGATTCTTACGAGTAATCGGTTTTTCAATAAAAGGTGACGAAATGTAGAAATGGAATGTAATAATAAAGTTTGATATATTGAAACTTACACCACTTATGATAATTTTTTTATCCCCTTAACTCACTTTGGTGGTTTTAAACATTTCATGAACTCATTTCCCTCATTCTCGATTCTTACGAGTTATTATTTTTTCAGCGGAAGGTCACGAAATCTCGAAACACAATGTCGTAATAAAGTTTGATATATTGAAACTAACACCACTTATGAGTATGTTTATCCCTTTAATTCACTTTAGCGGTTTTTAACATTTCATGAACTCATTTCCCTCCTTCTCGATTCTTACGAGTAATCGCTTTTTCAATGGAAGGTCACAGATTCTAGAAAAGGAATGTAATAATAAAGTTTGATATATTGAAAATTATACCACTTATGAGCATGTATATCCCTTTAATTCACTTTGGTGGTTTTTAACATTACACGAACTTATTTCCCTCTTTCTCGATTCTTATGAGTAATCGCTTTTTCAATGGAAGGTCACGAAATCTCGAAATGGAATGTAATAATAAAGTTTGATATATTGAAACTTACACCACTTATGGACATGTTTATCCCCTTAAATCGCTTTGGTGGTTTTAAACATTTCATGAACTCAGTTCTCTCCTTCTCGATTCTTACGAGTTATTGTTTTTTTCAACGGAAGGTCACGAAATCTCGAAACACAATGTCGTAATAAAGTTTGATATATTGAAACTAACACCACTTATGAGTATGTTTATCCCTTTAATTCACTTTGGTGGTTTTTAACATTTCACGAACTCATTTCCCTCCTTCTCGATTCTTACGAGTAATCGCTTTTTCAATGGAAGGTCACGAAATCTAGAAATGGAATGTAATAATAAAGTTTGATATATTGAAACTTACACCACTTATGAACATGTTTATCCCCTTAACTCACTTTGGTGGTTTTAAACATTTCATGAACTCAGTTCCCTCCTTCTCGATTCTTACGAGTTATTGTTTTTTTCAGCGGAACGTCACGAAATCTCGAAACACAATGTCGTAATAAAGTTTGCTATATTGAAACTAACACCACTTATGAGTATGTTTATCCCTTTAATTCACTGATGCGGACATCAAACCAGCAACCTCAACAACTCATCAAGCAAATCCATTTGGATCCAATGTTTACCGAGAGAGCTCTACCTCACCCGAGAAGACCTATGCATCTTGTATATCCCAAACGGAGTGGGAGTTCTTATGTCCCAGCCCAACGACCACTTGGAACAAATTCTTAGCTCAGCTAGAGATCTCCTCGAAGTGGAATCAGCCCATTATCAGATCCCATGAAGAAGTTATGGCCAACACAATCCGGACGGACCTGAAGCATCCGGATTTGGACCTGCGAGCACTCGGTGGAGGATTCCTGACAGACCAGGAGGAATTAAGCTACGAGTTGACCTTTTCTGGAAACTTGACTCAAGAAGGAATCGCTGAGAGTTGGAATCAGGCAAAGAACTGCTCTGGATCGAAAGTTATGATTTTTACAAATCAAGGGATTCTACACGGGCCTGTTTTAGAAGCTAACGGATTCGGGAATCTTCAATCACATGTTTGGCGTCCAGGAGAGTCTCTACCACAACTAGAGGATAATAACAGCACATGGAGATTCATTCACAACCATTGGATCAAGTGGACTCGATCTTGCCCACACATACACCAAGACTTCCTATATCCGACACCAAGAGCATTCACACTAGGCCGCATCCGTATATGGAAATACTTTGTGTCACGACTTGTACAAGCTGGAGCTGCACCTTGGAAACCTTTTTGGAGCTTTAGAGGATTCCCTTACAACCCAGGAAGGCGTCTCCAAATTCATCACTGATGATCCAAGAGCACCGACGGTTGATCTAAGAGCCGAGATAAGCCACAAGACTCCTCAGAATGCTTCTTACTCGTACACAACCGAGTGGCCCCTCATGCGGACAAAGAAGGTGACTTCCCTCTTTGTCCTCACGTTAGCATGATCGGGGCATAAAGACATCACTAGGGATTGTACTCTTTCCTACCCTTAGGTTTCCCACGTGGTTTTACTAAGGAAGGTTTTAACGAGGCAACAACTTAGTGGTGCGAAATGGCCTCAAAGACATCCTTTGAGGGCCGAGTTGTCTAGAAGCCCATACCATTCCTTCTAGTTCAATTCCAGCATTCTAAGGGAGTATTTGAAGTCCATTTAGGCCCATGAAGACGTCGCACAAGTCACCAAGACACATCACTTATGATTAGGCGTTTTTGGCCATGTCATTTTAATGAACTTTCCTTTTTCGAACTTTTTCCTTTTGTTTTGGGAAACCTTTTGGCCATGTGTTTAGGCCACGTTTAGGGTTGCTTTTTGAGACATTTGTAGCCTAAAGTCGAGCCCTATATAAGGAGAGACTCGCAGCCCTAAGAGGGTAGACTTTGAATAAACGAAAACCCTATTTTTGCTTAAGCCGTCGCCGCTTAGCTCCTTTGTTCTTTCTTCTTGTTTGTGTGAATCCCAGCAAGAGTAGAACGTCCAAGCTGTATCACGAGACTCTCCACAACTCGTGTGGTCGCTTATCAATCCATTGGCCCACGCCAAACCTCACGTTTCCATCGTTGCCCATCGAATCGCGCCGCACGGTCCATTCGGAGACAACATCCGTCCGATGCTTGTATCATTTCGGTATCAGAGCTGAAGATCCATCCACAACCACCAGGTTGTATCTATCCTTGTTATCTTTTAATTTTCAATACTCATACCTTTCGTTAGTTGTTTCATAGAACCAACTAAAATCAAAAAAAAAAAAAATTATCGTAATTGCCTGTTTCGCTTGTTTAGTTTTCATAAATTCATAACAATTGATAAAAATATTTGGTCTCTTGTTTCTAAACCTAGACTTATTATAGGACATACTAAAATTGGTTTCGTAAAAACAGAAAAATATAATATATTTATTTTTATTAATTATGCCAAAGATTGTCTTTTTGAGCTAGTTCGAGCACTAAGACCGTTTATTTTTGTGTTTTGCTGTGAGGTTGATGGCTGGCAACGGACAAGATGTGTTGGCACAAGCCATAGCTGAGATGAGAGCTGATATTGCTCAGAGATTTGGAACGATCGAAGAAAGGCTCGGACATATCGAGCAACCTCCGAGAAGAGCACCACCAAGAAACGATCCACCAAGAAATGACCCACCGTCGAGATATCAGAATTTGGGTTCAGAAGATGAGACAAATACATCAGAGGTTGATTGGGGAGAAGGAGAAAGCCATCACTCTTGGGGAAGAAATGAAAGGACTCATGTATGATGAGTTTGTGGATGGTGATACAACTAACAGCCAATACTACGCATTAGATCCCGCACCAAGGAGGTTGTTGCTACGGCCGAATCTAAAGACGATGCCAAAAGCTTGTTGTCCCATATCAAAGAACGTGTTAACACACCATCTAAAGGGGCACGTAATAGAGAGAATTACACCAGAACACCATCAACAACACATTCCAAGTCCCCAAGCTCCACCCCGAACAAACGCACCAATGCATGCACCATTACGGGAGCCACAAGTCTCACAAATGCAAGGTAAGTTCTCTAATTCTTTGGAATCAACTGATGTGATCTGTTATAGGTGTCACCTAAGAGGTCATTTTGCTGCTATGTGTCGAACTAAACAAGTGGTAGATACAACAACACTAGGATTGAAACCAAATTCACTAAAGTCAAGTAATTGTCTAATTCAATCCGATTTAAAATTATCCAATTCTAGTATGATGCACTTGTCTTTGCCAAAGAATATTGACACAGGTCATGATCACTTCTTGGAGCATAAAGAAACAGAAGTGGACCACAAAAAGAGTGAGCCGGACTCACAAGAACATCCTCAACACGGCACTCAAGCATCACCGTACCGAGGTAAAGCCCTAGACTCCCAAAATCGAATGAAAGCTAACTTGCTTTCTCTTGGTGCAGATTGTACAGTTTCAAGGTCGAAACTTCTTGAAGGGGAGGATATGATGCGGACATCAAACCAGCAACCTCAACAACTCATCAAGCAAATCCATTTGGATCCAATGTTTACCGAGAGAGCTCTACTACCTCACCTGAGAAGACCTATGCATCTTGTATATCCCAAACGGAGTGTGAGTTCTTATGTCCCAGCCCAACGACCACTTGGAACAAATTCTTAGCTCAGCTAGAGATCTCTTCGAAGTGGAATCAGCCCATTATCAGATCCCATGAAGAAGTTATGGCCAACACAATCCGGACGGACCTGAAGCATCCGGATTTGGACCTGCGAGCACTCGGTGGAGGATTCCTGACAGACCAGGAGGAATTAAGCTACGAGTTGACCTTTTCTGGAAACTTGACTCAAGAAGGAATCGCTGAGAGTTGGAATCAGGCAAAGAACTGCTCTGGATCGAAAGTTATGATTTTTACAAATCAAGGGATTCTACACGGGCCTGTTTTAGAAGCTAACGGATTCGGGAATCTTCAATCACATGTTTGGCGTCCAGGAGAGTCTCTACCACAACTAGAGGATAATAACAGCACATGGAGATTCATTCACAACCATTGGATCAAGTGGACTCGATCTTGCCCACACATACACCAAGACTTCCTATATCCGACACCAAGAGCATTCACACTAGGCCGCATCCGTATATGGAAATACTTTGTGTCACGACTTGTACAAGCTGGAGCTGCACCTTGGAAACCTTCTTGGAGCTTTAGAGGATTCCCTTACAACCCAGGAAGGCATCTCCAAATTCATCACTGATGATCCAAGAGCACCGACGGTTGATCTAAGAGCCGAGATAAGCCACGAGACTCCTCAGAATGCTTCTTACTCGTACACAACCGAGTGGCCCCTCATGCGGACAAAGAAGGTGACTTCCCTCTTTGTCCTCACGTTAGCATGATCGGGGCATAAAGACATCACTAGGGATTGTACTCTTTCCTACCCTTAGGTTTTCCACGTGGTTTTACTAAGGAAGGTTTTAACGAGGCAACAACTTAGTGGTGCGAAATGGCCTCAAAGACATCCTTTGAGGGCCGAGTTGTCTAGAAGCCCATACCATTCCTTCTAGTTCAATTCCAGCATTCTAAGGGAGTATTTGAAGTCCATTTAGGCCCATGAAGACGTCGCACAAGTCACCAAGACACATCACTTATGATTAGGCGTTTTTGGCCATGTCATTTTAATGAACTTTCCTTTTTCGAACTTTTTCCTTTTTGTTTTGGGAAACCTTTTGGCCATGTGTTTAGGCCACGTTTAGGGTTGCTTTTTGAGACATTTGTAGCCTAAAGTTGAGCCCTATATAAGGAGAGACTCGCAGCCCTAAGAGGGTAGACTTTGAATAAACGAAAACCCTATTTTTGCTTAAGCCGTCGCCGCTTACCTCCTTTGTTCTTTCTTCTTGTTTGTGTGAATCCCAGCAAGAGTAGAACGTCCAAGCTGTATCACGAGACTCTCCACAACTCGTGTGGTCGCTTATCAATCCATTGGCCCACGCCAAACCTCATGTTTCCATCGTTGCCCATCGAATCGCGCCGCACGGTCCATTCGGAGACAACATCCGTCCGATGCTTGTATCATTCACTTTGGTGGTTTTTAACATTTCACGAACTCATTTCCCTCCTTCTCGATTTTTACGAGTAATCGCTTTTTCAATGAAAGGTCACGAAATCTAGAAATGGAATGTAATAATAAAGTTTGATATATTGAAACTTACAGCACTTATGAACATGTTTATCCCCTTAACTCACTTTGGTGGTTTTTAACATTTCACGAATTCATTTCCCTCCTTCTCGATTCTTACGAGTAATCGCTTTTTCAATAAAAGGTCACGAAATCTAGAAATGGAATGTTATAATAAAGTTTTATATATTGAAACTTACACCACTTATAAACATGTTTATCCCCTTAACTCACTTTGGTTGTTTTAAACATTTCACGAACTCATTTCCCTCCTTCTCGATTCTTACGAGTAATCGGTTTTTCAATGGAAGGTCACGAAATGTAGAAATGGAATGTAATAGTAAAGTTTGATATATTGAAACTTATACCACTTATGAACATGTTTATCCCCTTAACTCACTTTAGCGGTTTTTAACATTTCATGAACTCATTTCCCTCCTTCTCGATTCTTACGAGAAATCGCTTTTTCAATGGAAGGTCACGGATTCTAGAAAAGGAATGTAATAATAAAGTTTGATATATTGAAACTTATACCACTTATGAGCATGTATATCCCTTTAATTCACTTTGGTGGTTTTTAACATTTCACGAACTTATTTCCCTCTTTCTCGATTCTTATGAGTAATCGCTTTTTCAATGGAAGGTCACGAAATCTAGAAATGGAATGTAATAATAAAGTTTGATATATTGAAACTTACACCACTTATGAACATGATTATCCCCTTAAATCACTTTGGTGGTTTTAAACATTTCATGAACTCAGTTCCCTCCTTCTCGATTCTTACGAGTTATTGTTTTTTTCAACGGAAGGTCACGAAATCTCGACACACAATGTCGTAATAAAGTTTGATATATTGAAACTAACACCACTTATGAGTATGTTTATCCCTTTAATTCACTTTGGTGGTTTTTAACATTTCACGAACTCATTTCCCTCCTTCTCGACGAGTAATCGCTTTTTCAATAAAAGGTCACGAAATCTAGAAATGGAATGTAATAATAAAGTTTTATATATTGAAACTTACACCACTTATAAACATGTTTATCCCCTTAACTCACTTTTGTTGTTTTAAACATTTCACGAACTCATTTCCCTCCTTCTCGATTCTTACGAGTAATCGCTTTTTCAATGGAAGGTCACGAAATGTAGAAATGGAATGTAATAATAAAGTTTGATATATTGAAACTTACACCACTTATGAACATGTTTATCCCCTTAAATCACTTTGGTGGTTTTAAACATTTCATGAACTCAGTTCTCTCCTTCTCGATTCTTACGAGTTATTGTTTTTTTCAGCGGAACGTCACGATATCTCGAAACAAAATGTCGTAATAAAGTTTGATATATTGAAACTAACACCACTTATGAGTATATTTATCCCTTTAATTCACTTTAGCGGTTTTTAACATTTCATGAACTCATTTCCCTGCTTCTCGATTCTTACGAGTAATCGCTTTTTCAATGGAAGGTCACGGATTCTAGAAAAGGAATGTAATAATAAAGTTTGATATATTGAAACTTATACCACTTATGAGCATGTATATCCCTTTAATTCACTTTGGTGGTTTTTAACATTTCACGAACTTATTTCCCTCTTTCTCGATTCTTATGAGTAATCGCTTTTTCAATGGAAGGTCACGAAATCTAGAAATGGAATGTAATACTAAAGTTTGATATATTGAAACTTACACCACTTATGAACATGTTTATCCCCTTAAATCACTTTGGTGGTTTTAAACATTTCATGAACTCAGTTCCCTCCTTCTCGATTCTTACGAGTTATTGTTTTTTTCAACGGAAGGTCACGAAATCTCGAAACACAATGTCGTAATAAAGTTTGCTATATTGAAACTAATACCACTTATGAGTATGTTTATCCCTTTAATTCACTTTGGTGGTTTTTAACATTTCACGAACTCATTTCCCTCCTTCTCGATTCTTACGAGTAATCGCTTTTTCAATGGAAGGTCACGAAATCTATAAATGGAATGTAATAATAAAGTTTGATATATTGAAACTTACAGCACTTATGAACATGTTTATCCCCTTAACTCACTTTGGTGGTTTTTAACATTTCACGAATTCATTTCCCTCCTTCTCGATTCTTACGAGTAATCGCTTTTTCAATAAAAGGTCACGAAATCTAGAAATGGAATGTTATAATAAAGTTTTATATATTGAAACTTACACCACTTATATACATGTTTATCCCCTTAACTCACTTTGGTTGTTTTAAACATTTCACGAACTCATTTCCCTCCTTCTCGATTCTTACAAGTAATCGGTTTTTCAATGGAAGGTCACGAAATGTAGAAATGGAATGTAATAATAAAGTTTGATATATTGAAACTTACACCACTTATGATCATTTTTATCCCCTTAATTCACTTTGGTGGTTTTAAACATTTCATGAACTCATTTCCCTCCTTCCCGATTCTTACGAGTTATTGTTTTTTTCAGCGGAAGGTCAAGAAATCTCGAAACACAATGTCGTAATAAAGTTTGATATATTGAAACTAACACCACTTATGAGTATGTTTATCCCTTTAATTCACTTTAGCGGTTTTTAACATTTCATGAACTCATTTCCCTCCTTCTCGATTCTTACGAGTAATCGCTTTTTCAATGGAAGGTCACAGATTCTAGAAAAGGAATGTAATAATAAAGTTTGATATATTGAAACTTATACCACTTATGAGCATGTATATCCCTTTAATTCACTTTGGTGGTTTTTAACATTTCACGAACTTATTTCCCTCTTTCTCGATTCTTATGAGTAATCGCTTTTTCAATGGAAGGTCACGAAATCTCGAAATGGAATGTAATAATAAAGTTTGATATATTGAAACTTACACCACTTATGGACATGTTTATCCCCTTAAATCACTTTGGTGGTTTTAAACATTTCATGAACTCAGTTCTCTCCTTCTCTATTCTTACGAGTTATTGTTTTTTTCAACGGAACGTCACGAAATCTCGAAACACAATGTCGTAATAAAGTTTGATATATTGAAACTAACACCACTTATGAGTATGTTTATCCCTTTAATTCACTTTGGTGGTTTTTAACATTTCACGAACTCATTTCCCTCCTTTTCGATTCTTACGAGTAATCGCTTTTTCAATGGAAGGTCACGAAATGTAGAAATGGAATGTAATAATAAAGTTTGATATATTGAAACTTACACCACTTATGAACATGTTTATCCCTTTAAATCACTTTGGTGGTTTTAAACATTTCATGAACTCAGTTCTCTCCTTCTCGATTCTTACGAGTTATTGTTTTTTTCAGCGGAACGTCACGATATCTCGAAACACAATGTCGTAATAAAGTTTGATATATTGAAACTAACACCACTTATGAGTATATTTATCCCTTTAATTCACTTTAGCGGTTTTTAACATTTCATGGACTCATTTCCCTCCTTCTCGATTCTTACGAGTAATCGCTTTTTCAATGGAAGGTCACAGATTCTAGAAAAGGAATCTAATAATAAAGTTTGATATATTGAAACTTATACCACTTATGAGCATGTATATCCCTTTAATTCACTTTGGTGGTTTTTAACATTTCACGAACTTATTTCCCTCTTTCTCGATTCTTATGAGTAATCGCTTTTTCAATGGAAGGTCACGAAATCTAGAAATGGAATGTAATAATAAAGTTTGATATATTGAAACTTACACCACTTATGAACATGTTTATCCCCTTAAATCACTTTGGTGGTTTTAAACATTTCATGAACTCAGTTCCCTCCTTCTCGATTCTTACGAGTTATTGTTTTTTTCAACGGAAGGTCACGAAATCTCGACACACAATGTCGTAATAAAGTTTGATAAATTGAAACTAACACCACTTATGAGTATGTTTATCCCTTTAATTCACTTTGGTGGTTTTTAACATTTCACGAACTCATTTCCCTCCTTCTCGACGAGTAATCGCTTTTTCAATAAAAGGTCACGAAATCTAGAAATGGAATGTAATAATAAAGTTTTATATATTGAAACTTACACCACTTATAAACATGTTTATCCCCTTAACTCACTTTTGTTGTTTTAAACATTTCACGAACTCATTTCCCTCCTTCTCGATTCTTACGAGTAATCGCTTTTTCAATGGAAGGTCACGAAATGTAGAAATGGAATGTAATAATAAAGTTTGATATATTGAAACTTACACCACTTATGAACATGTTTATCCCCTTAAATCACTTTGGTGGTTTTAAACATTTCATGAACTCAGTTCTCTCCTTCTCGATTCTTACGAGTTATTGTTTTTCAGCGGAACGTCACGATATCTCGAAACAAAATGTCGTAATAAAGTTTGATATATTGAAACTAACACCACTTATGAGTATATTTATCCCTTTAATTCACTTTAGCGGTTTTTAACATTTCATGAACTCATTTCCCTGCTTCTCGATTCTTACGAGTAATTGCTTTTTCAATGGAAGGTCACGGATTCTAGAAAAGGAATGTAATAATAAAGTTTGATATATTGAAACTTATACCACTTATGAGCATGTATATCCCTTTAATTCACTTTGGTGGTTTTTAACATTTCACGAACTTATTTCCCTCTTTCTCGATTCTTATGAGTAATCGCTTTTTCAATGGAAGGTCACGAAATCTAGAAATGGAATGTAATACTAAAGTTTGATATATTGAAACTTACACCACTTATGAACATGTTTATCCCCTTAAATCACTTTGGTGGTTTTAAACATTTCATGAACTCAGTTCCCTCCTTCTCGATTCTTACGAGTTATTGTTTTTTTCAACGGAAGGTCACGAAATCTCGAAACACAATGTCGTAATAAAGTTTGCTATATTGAAACTAATACCACTTATGAGTATGTTTATCCCTTTAATTCACTTTGGTGGTTTTTAACATTTCACGAACTCATTTCCCTCCTTCTCGATTCTTACGAGTAATCGCTTTTTCAATGGAAGGTCACGAAATCTAGAAATGGAATGTAATAATAAAGTTTGATATATTGAAACTTACAGCACTTATGAACATGTTTATCCCCTTAACTCACTTTGGTGGTTTTTAACATTTCACGAATTCATTTCCCTCCTTCTCGATTCTTACGAGTAATCGCTTTTTCAATAAAAGGTCACGAAATCTAGAAATGGAATGTTATAATAAAGTTTTATATATTGAAACTTACACCACTTATAAACATCTTTATCCCCTTAACTCACTTTGGTTGTTTTAAACATTTCACGAACTCATTTCCCTCCTTCTCGATTCTTACGAGTAATCGGTTTTTCAATGGAAGGTCACGAAATGTAGAAATGGAATGTAATAATAAAGTTTGATATATTGAAACTTACACCACTTATGATCATTTTTATCCCCTTAACTCACTTTGGTGGTTTTAAACATTTCATGAACTCATTTCCCTCCTTCTCGATTCTTACGAGTTATTGTTTTTTTCAGCGGAAGGTCAAGAAATCTCGAAAGACAATGTCGTAATAAAGTTTGACATATTGAAACTAACACCACTTATGAGTATGTTTATCCCTTTAATTCACTTTAGCGGTTTTTAACATTTCATGAACTCATTTCCCTCCTTCTCGATTCTTACGAGTAATCGCTTTTTCAATGGAAGGTCACAGATTCTAGAAAAGGAATGTAATAATAAAGTTTGATATATTGAAACTTATACCACTTATGAGCATGTATATCCCTTTAATTCACTTTGGTGGTTTTTAACATTTCACGAACTTATTTCCCTCTTTCTCGATTCTTATGAGTAATCGCTTTTCAATGGAAGGTCACGAAATCTCGAAATGGAATGTAATAATAAAGTTTGATATATTGAAACTTACACCACTTATGGACATGTTTATCCCCTTAAATCACTTTGGTGGTTTTAAACATTTCATGAACTCAGTTCTCTCCTTCTCGATTCTTACGAGTTATTGTTTTTTTCAACGGAACGTCACGAAATCTCGAAACACAATGTCGTAATAAAGTTTGATATATTGAAACTAACACCACTTATGAGTATGTTTATCCCTTTAATTCACTTTGGTGGTTTTTAACATTTCACGAACTCATTTTCCTCCTTTTCGATTCTTACGAGTAATCGCTTTTTCAATGGAAGGTCACGAAATGTAGAAATGGAATGTAATAATAAAGTTTGATATATTGAAACTTACACCACTTATGAACATGTTTATCCCCTTAAATCACTTTGGTGGTTTTAAACATTTCATGAACTCAGTTCTCTCCTTCTCGATTCTTACGAGTTATTGTTTTTTTCAGCGGAACGTCACGATATCTCGAAACACAATGTCGTAATAAAGTTTGATATATTGAAACTAACACCACTTATGAGTATATTTATCCCTTTAATTCACTTTAGCGGTTTTTAACATTTCATGAACTCATTTCCCTCCTTCTCGATTCTTACGAGTAATCGCTTTTTCAATGGAAGGTCACGGATTCTAGAAAAGGAATGTAATAATAAAGTTTGATATATTGAAACTTATACCACTTATGAGCATGTATATCCCTTTAATTCACTTTGGTGGTTTTTAACATTTCACGAACTTATTTCCCTCTTTCTCGATTCTTATGAGTAATCGCTTTTTCAATGGAAGGTCACGAAATCTAGAAATGGAATGTAATACTAAAGTTTGATATATTGAAACTTACACCACTTATGAACATGTTTATCCCCTTAAATCACTTTGGTGGTTTTAAACATTTCATGAACTCAGTTCCCTCCTTCTCGATTCTTACGAGTTATTGTTTTTTTCAACGGAAGGTCACGAAATCTCGAAACACAATGTCGTAATAAAGTTTGCTATATTGAAACTAATACCACTTATGAGTATGTTTATCCCTTTAATTCACTTTGGTGGTTTTTAACATTTCACGAACTCATTTCCCTCCTTCTCGATTCTTACGAGTAATCGCTTTTTCAATGGAAGGTCACGAAATCTAGAAATGGAATGTAATAATAAAGTTTGATATATTGAAACTTACAGCACTTATGAACATGTTTATCCCCTTAACTCACTTTGGTGGTTTTTAACATTTCACGAATTCATTTCCCTCCTTCTCGATTCTTACGAGTAATCGCTTTTTCAATAAAAGGTCACGAAATCTAGAAATGGAATGTTATAATAAAGTTTTATATATTGAAACTTACACCACTTATAAACATCTTTATCCCCTTAACTCACTTTGGTTGTTTTAAACATTTCACGAACTCATTTCCCTCCTTCTCGATTCTTACGAGTAATCGGTTTTTCAATGGAAGGTCACGAAATGTAGAAATGGAATGTAATAATAAAGTTTGATATATTGAAACTTACACCACTTATGATCATTTTTATCCCCTTAACTCACTTTGGTGGTTTTAAACATTTCATGAACTCATTTCCCTCCTTCTCGATTCTTACGAGTTATTGTTTTTTTCAGCGGAAGGTCAAGAAATCTCGAAACACAATGTCGTAATAAAGTTTGACATATTGAAACTAACACCACTTATGAGTATGTTTATCCCTTTAATTCACTTTAGCGGTTTTTAACATTTCATGAACTCATTTCCCTCCTTCTCGATTCTTACGAGTAATCGCTTTTTCAATGGAAGGTCACAGATTCTAGAAAAGGAATGTAATAATAAAGTTTGATATATTGAAACTTATACCACTTATGAGCATGTATATCCCTTTAATTCACTTTGGTGGTTTTTAACATTTCACGAACTTATTTCCCTCTTTCTCGATTCTTATGAGTAATCGCTTTTTCAATGGAAGGTCACGAAATCTCGAAATGGAATGTAATAATAAAGTTTGATATATTGAAACTTACACCACTTATGGACATGTTTATCCCCTTAAATCACTTTGGTGGTTTTAAACATTTCATGAACTCAGTTCTCTCCTTCTCGATTCTTACGAGTTATTGTTTTTTTCAACGGAACGTCACGAAATCTCGAAACACAATGTCGTAATAAAGTTTGATATATTGAAACTAACACCACTTATGAGTATGTTTATCCCTTTAATTCACTTTGGTGGTTTTTAACATTTCACGAACTCATTTTCCTCCTTTTCGATTCTTACGAGTAATCGCTTTTTCAATGGAAGGTCACGAAATGTAGAAATGGAATGTAATAATAAAGTTTGATATATTGAAACTTACACCACTTATGAACATGTTTATCCCCTTAAATCACTTTGGTGGTTTTAAACATTTCATGAACTCAGTTCTCTCCTTCTCGATTCTTACGAGTTATTGTTTTTTCAGCGGAACGTCACGATATCTCGAAACACAATGTCGTAATAAAGTTTGATATATTGAAACTAACACCACTTATGAGTATATTTATCCCTTTAATTCACTTTAGCGGTTTTTAACATTTCATGGACTCATTTCCCTCCTTCTCGATTCTTACGAGTAATCGCTTTTTCAATGGAAGGTCACAGATTCTAGAAAAGGAATCTAATAATAAAGTTTGATATATTGAAACTTATACCACTTATGAGCATGTATATCCCTTTAATTCACTTTGGTGGTTTTTAACATTTCACGAACTTATTTCCCTCTTTCTCGATTCTTATGAGTAATCGCTTTTTCAATGGAAGGTCACGAAATCTAGAAATGGAATGTAATAATAAAGTTTGATATATTGAAACTTACACCACTTATGAACATGTTTATCCCCTTAAATCACTTTGGTGGTTTTAAACATTTCATGAACTCAGTTCCCTCCTTCTCGATTCTTACGAGTTATTGTTTTTTTCAACGGAAGGTCACGAAATCTCAAAACACAATGTCGTAATAAAGTTTGATATATTGAAACTAACACCACTTATGAGTATGTTTATCCCTTTAATTCACTTTGGTGGTTTTTAACATTTCACGAACTCATTTCCCTCCTTCTCGATTCTTACGAGTAATCGCTTTTTCAATGGAAGGTCACGAAATCTAGAAATGGAATGTAATAATAAAGTTTGATATATTGAAACTTACAGCACTTATGAACATGTTTATCCCCTTTACTCACTTTGGTGGTTTTTAACATTTCACGAATTCATTTCCCTCCTTCTCGATTCTTACGAGTAATCGCTTTTTCAATAAAAGGTCACGAAATCTAGAAATGGAATGTTATAATAAAGTTTTATATATTGAAACTTACACCACTTATAAACATGTTTATCCCCTTAACTCACTTTGGTTGTTTTAAACATTTCACGAACTCATTTCCCTCCTTCTCGATTCTTACGAGTAATCGGTTTTTCAATGGAAGGTCACGAAATGTAGAAATGGAATGTAATAATAAAGTTTGATATATTGAAACTTACACCACTTATGATCATTTTTATCCCCTTAACTCACTTTGGTGGTTTTAAACATTTCATGAACTCGTTTCCCTCCTTCTCGATTCTTACGAGTTATTGTTTTTTTCAGCGGAAGGTCACGAAATCTCGAAACACAATGTCGTAATAAAGTTTGATATATTGAAACTAACACCACTTATGAGTATGTTTATCCCTTTAATTCACTTTAGCGGTTTTTAACATTTCATGAACGCATTTCCCTCCTTCTCGATTCTTACGAGTAATCGCTTTTTCAATGGAAGGTCACAGATTCTAGAAAAGGAATGTAATAATAAAGTTTGATATATTGAAACTTATACCACTTATGAGCATGTATATCCCTTTAATTCACTTTGGTGGTTTTTAACATTTCACGAACTTATTTCCCTCTTTCTCGATTCTTATGAGTAATCGCTTTTTCAATGGAAGGTCACGAAATCTCGAAATGGAATGTAATAATAAAGTTTGATATATTGAAACTTACACCACTTATGGACATGTTTATCCCCTTAAATCACTTTGGTGGTTTTAAACATTTCATGAACTCAGTTCTCTCCTTCTCGATTCTTACGAGTTATTGTTTTTTTCAACGGAACGTCACGAAATCTCGAAACACAATGTCGTAATAAAGTTTGATATATTGAAACTAACACCACTTATGAGTATGTTTATCCTTTTAATTCACTTTGGTGGTTTTTAACATTTCACGAACTCATTTCCCTCCTTTTCGATTCTTACGAGTAATCGCTTTTTCAATGGAAGGTCACGAAATGTAGAAATGGAATGTAATAATAAAGTTTGATATATTGAAACTTACACCACTTATGAACATGTTTATCCCCTTAAATCACTTTGGTGGTTTTAAACATTTCATGAACTCAGTTCTCTCCTTCTCGATTCTTACGAGTTATTGTTTTTTTCAGCGGAACGTCACGATATCTCGAAACACAATGTCGTAATAAAGTTTGATATATTGAAACTAACACCACTTATGAGTATATTTATCCCTTTAATTCACTTTAGCGGTTTTTAACATTTCATGAACTCATTTCCCTTCTTCTCGATTCTTACGAGTAATCGCTTTTTCAATGGAAGGTCACGGATTCTAGAAAAGGAATCTAATAATAAAGTTTGATATATTGAAACTTATACCACTTATGAGCATGTATATCCCTTTAATTCACTTTGGTGGTTTTTAACATTTCACGAACTTATTTCCCTCTTTCTCGATTCTTATGAGTAATCGCTTTTTCAATGGAAGGTCACGAAATCTAGAAATGGAATGTAATAATAAAGTTTGATATATTGAAACTTACACCACTTATGAACATGTTTATCCCCTTAAATCACTTTGGTGGTTTTAAACATTTCATGAACTCAGTTCCCTCCTTCTCGATTCTTACGAGTTATTGTTTTTTTCAACGGAAGGTCACGAAATCTCGAAACACAATGTCGTAATAAAGTTTGCTATATTGAAACTAACACCACTTATGAGTATGTTTATCCCTTTAATTCACTTTGGTGGTTTTTAACATTTCACGAACTCATTTCCCTCCTTCTCGATTCTTACGAGTAATCGCTTTTTCAATGGAAGGTCACGAAATCTAGAAATGGAATGTAATAATAAAGTTTGATATATTGAAACTTACAGCACTTATGAACATGTTTATCCCCTTAACTCACTTTGGTGGTTTTTAACATTTCACGAATTCATTTCCCTCCTTCTCGATTCTTACGAGTAATCGCTTTTTCAATAAAAGGTCACGAAATCTAGAAATGGAATGTTATAATAAAGTTTTATATATTGAAACTTACACCACTTATAAACATGTTTATCCCCTTAACTCACTTTGGTTGTTTTAAACATTTCACGAACTCATTTCCCTCCTTCTCGATTCTTACGAGTAATCGGTTTTTCAATGGAAGGTCACGAAATGTAGAAATGGAATGTAATAATAAAGTTTGATATATTGAAACTTACACCACTTATGATCATTTTTATCCCCTTAACTCACTTTGGTGGTTTTAAACATTTCATGAACTCATTTCCCTCCTTCTCGATTCTTACGAGTTATTGTTTTTTTCAGCGGAAGGTCAAGAAATCTCGAAACACAATGTCGTAATAAAGTTTGATATATTGAAACTAACACCACTTATGAGTATGTTTATCCCTTTAATTCACTTTAGCGGTTTTTAACATTTCATGAACTCATTTCCCTCCTTCTCGATTCTTACGAGTAATCGCTTTTTCAATGGAAGGTCACAGATTCTAGAAAAGGAATGTAATAATAAAGTTTGATATATTGAAACTTATACCACTTATGAGCATGTATATCCCTTTAATTCACTTTGGTGGTTTTTAACATTTCACAAACTTATTTTCCTCTTTCTCGATTCTTATGAGTAATCGCTTTTTCAATGGAAGGTCACGAAATCTCGAAATGGAATGTAATAATAAAGTTTGATATATTGAAACTTACACCACTTATGGACATGTTTATCCCCTTAAATCACTTTGGTGGTTTTAAACATTTCATGAACTCAGTTCTCTCCTTCTCGATTCTTACGAGTTATTGTTTTTTTCAACGGAACGTCACGAAATCTCGAAACACAATGTCGTAATAAAGTTTGATATATTGAAACTAACACCACTTATGAGTATGTTTATCCCTTTAATTCACTTTGGTGGTTTTTAACATTTCACGAACTCATTTCCCTCCTTTTCGATTCTTACGAGTAATCGCTTTTTCAATGGAAGGTCACGAAATGTAGAAATGGAATGTAATAATAAAGTTTGATATATTGAAACTTACACCACTTATGAACATGTTTATCCCCTTAAATCACTTTGGTGGTTTTAAACATTTCATGAACTCAGTTCTCTCCTTCTCGATTCTTACGAGTTATTGTTTTTTTCAGCGGAACGTCACGATATCTCGAAACACAATGTCGTAATAAAGTTTGATATATTGAAACTAACACCACTTATGAGTATGTTTATCCCTTTAATTCACTTTGGTGGTTTTTAACATTGCACGAACTCATTTCCCTCCTTCTCGATTCTTACGAGTAATCGCATTTTCAATGGAAGGTCACGAAATCTAGAAATGGAATGTAATAATAAAATTTGATATATTGAAACTTACAGCACTTATGAGTATGTTTATCTCTTTAATTCACTTTGGTGGTTTTTAACATTTCACGAACTCATTTCCCTCCTTCTGTATTCTTACGAGTAATCGCTTTTTCAATGGAAGGTCACAGATTCTAGAAAAGGAATGTAATAATAAAGTTTTATATATTGAAACTTATACCACTTATGAGCATGTATATCCCTTTAATTCACTTTGGTGGTTTTTAACATTTCACGAACTTATTTCCCTCTTTCTCGATTCTTATGAGTAATCGCTTTTTCAATGGAAGGTCACGAAATCTCGAAATGGAATGTAATAATAAAGTTTGATATATTGAAACTTACACCACTTATGGACATGTTTATCCCCTTAAATCACTTTGGTGGTTTTAAACATTTCATGAACTCAGTTCTCTCCATCTCGATTCTTACGAGTTATTGTTTTTTTCAACGGAAGGTCACGAAATCTCGAAACACAATGTCGTAATAAAGTTTGATATATTGAAACTAACACCACTTATGAGTATGTTTATCCCTTTAATTCACTTTGGTGGTTTTTAACATTTCACGAACTCATTTCCCTCCTTTTCGATTCTTACGAGTAATCGCTTTTTCAATGGAAGGTCACGAAATGTAGAAATGGAATGTAATAATAAAGTTTGATATATTGAAACTTACACCACTTATGATCATTTTTATCCCCTTAACTCACTTTGGTGGTTTTAAACATTTCATGAACTCATTTCCCTCCTTCTCGATTCTTACGAGTTATTGTTTTTTTCAGCGGAAGGTCAAGAAATCTCGAAACACAATGTCGTAATAAAGTTTGATATATTGAAACTAACACCACTTATGAGTATGTTTATCCCTTTAATTCACTTTAGCGGTTTTTAACATTTCATGAACTCATTTCCCTCCTTCTCGATTCTTACGAGTAATCGCTTTTTCAATGGAAGGTCACAGATTCTAGAAAAGGAATGTAATAATAAAGTTTGATATATTGAAACTTATACCACTTATGAGCATGTATATCCCTTTAATTCACTTTGGTGGTTTTTAACATTTCACAAACTTATTTTCCTCTTTCTCGATTCTTATGAGTAATCGCTTTTTCAATGGAAGGTCACGAAATCTAGAAATGGAATGTAATAATAAAGTTTGATATATTGAAACTTACACCACTTATGAACATGTTTATCCCCTTAAATCACTTTGGTGGTTTTAAACATTTCATGAACTCAGTTCCCTCCTTCTCGATTCTTACGAGTTATTGTTTTTTTCAACGAAAGGTCACGAAATCTCAAAACACAATGTCGTAATAAAGTTTGATATATTGAAACTAACACCACTTATGAGTATGTTTATCCCTTTAATTCACTTTGGTGGTTTTTAACATTTCACGAACTCATTTCCCTCCTTTTCGATTCTTACGAGTAATCGCTTTTTCAATGGAAGGTCACGAAATGTAGAAATGGAATGTAATAATAAAGTTTGATATATTGAAACTTACACCACTTATGAACATGTTTATCCCTTTAAATCACTTTGGTGGTTTTAAACATTTCATGAACTCAGTTCTCTCCTTCTCGATTCTTACGAGTTATTGTTTTTTTCAGCGGAACGTCACGATATCTCGAAACACAATGTCGTAATAAAGTTTGATATATTGAAACTAACACCACTTATGAGTATGTTTATCCCTTTAATTCACTTCGGTGGTTTTTAACATTGCACGAACTCATTTCCCTCCTTCTCGATTCTTACGAGTAATCGCATTTTCAATGGAAGGTCACGAAATCTAGAAATGGAATGTAATAATAAAATTTGATATATTGAAACTTACAGCACTTATGAGTATGTTTATCTCTTTAATTCACTTTGGTGGTTTTTAACATTTCACGAACTCATTTCCCTCCTTCTGTATTCTTACGAGTAATCGCTTTTTCAATGGAAGGTCACAGATTCTAGAAAAGGAATGTAATAATAAAGTTTTATATATTGAAACTTATACCACTTATGAGCATGTATATCCCTTTAATTCACTTTGGTGGTTTTTAACATTTCACGAACTTATTTCCCTCTTTCTCGATTCTTATGAGTAATCGCTTTTTCAATGGAAGGTCACGAAATCTCGAAATGGAATGTAATAATAAAGTTTGATATATTGAAACTTACACCACTTATGGACATGTTTATCCCCTTAAATCACTTTGGTGGTTTTAAACATTTCATGAACTCAGTTCTCTCCATCTCGATTCTTACGAGTTATTGTTTTTTTCAACGGAAGGTCACGAAATCTCGAAACACAATGTCGTAATAAAGTTTGATATATTGAAACTAACACCACTTATGAGTATGTTTATCCCTTTAATTCACTTTGGTGGTTTTTAACATTTCACGAACTCATTTCCCTCCTTTTCGATTCTTACGAGTAATCGCTTTTTCAATGGAAGGTCACGAAATGTAGAAATGGAATGTAATAATAAAGTTTGATATATTGAAACTTACACCACCTATGAACATGTTTATCCCCTTAAATCACTTTGGTGGTTTTAAACATTTCATGAACTCAGTTCTCTCCTTCTCGATTCTTACGAGTTATTGTTTTTTTCAGCGGAACGTCACGATATCTCGAAACACAATGTCGTAATAAAGTTTGATATATTGAAACTAACACCACTTATGAGTATGTTTATCCCTTTAATTCACTTTAGCGGTTTTTAACATTTCATGAACTCATTTCTCTCCTTCTCGATTCTTACGAGTAATCGCTTTTTCAATGGAAGGTCACCATTTCTAGAAAAGGAATGTAATAATAAAGTTTGATATATTGAAACTAATACCACTTATGAGTATGTTTATCTCTTTAATTCACTTTGGTGGTTTTTAACATTTCACGAACTCATTTCCCTCCTTCTGTATTCTTACGAGTAATCGCTTTTTCAATGGAAGGTCACAGATTCTAGAAAAGGAATGTAATAATAAAGTTTGATATATTGAAACTTATACCACTTATGAGCATGTATATCCCTTTAATTCACTTTGGTGGTTTTTAACATTTCACGAACTTATTTCCCTCTTTCTCGATTCTTATGAGTAATCGCTTTTTCAATGGAAGGTCACGAAATCTCGAAATGGAATGTAATAATAAAGTTTGATATATTGAAACTTACACCACTTATGGACATGTTTATCCCCTTAAATCACTTTGGTGGTTTTAAACATTTCATGAACTCAGTTCTCTCCATCTCGATTCTTACGAGTTATTGTTTTTTTCAACGGAAGGTCACGAAATCTCGAAACACAATGTCGTAATAAAGTTTGATATATTGAAACTAACACCACTTATGAGTATGTTTATCCCTTTAATTCACTTTGGTGGTTTTTAACATTTCACGAACTCATTTCCCTCCTTTTCGATTCTTACGAGTAATCGCTTTTTCAATGGAAGGTCACGAAATGTAGAAATGGAATGTAATAATAAAGTTTGATATATTGAAACTTACACCACCTATGAACATGTTTATCCCCTTAAATCACTTTGGTGGTTTTAAACATTTCATGAACTCAGTTCTCTCCTTCTCGATTCTTACGAGTTATTGTTTTTTTCAGCGGAACGTCACGATATCTCGAAACACAATGTCGTAATAAAGTTTGATATATTGAAACTAACACCACTTATGAGTATATTTATCCCTTTAATTCAATTTAGCGGTATTTAACATTTCATGAACTTATTTCCCTCCTTCTCGATTCTTACGAGTAATCGCTTTTTCAATGGAAGGTCACAGATTCTAGAAAAGGAATCTAATAATAAAGTTTGATATATTGAAACTTATACCACTTATGAGCATGTATATCCCTTTAATTCACTTTGGTGGTTTTTAACATTTCACGAACTTATTTCCCTCTTTCTCGATTCTTATGAGTAATCGCTTTTTCAATGGAAGGTCACGAAATCTAGAAATGGAATGTAATAATAATGTTTGATATATTGAAACTTACACCACTTATGAACATGTTTATCCCCTTAAATCACTTTGGTGGTTTTAAACATTTCATGAACTCAGTTCCCTCCTTCTCGATTCTTACGAGTTATTGTTTTTTTCAACGGAAGGTCACGAAATCTCGAAACACAATGTCGTAATAAAGTTTGCTATATTGAAACTAACACCACTTATGAGTATGTTTATCCCTTTAATTCACTTTGGTGGTTTTTAACATTTCACGAACTCATTTCCCTCCTTCTCGATTCTTACGAGTAATCGCTTTTTCAATGGAAGGTCACGAAATCTAGAAATGGAATGTTATAATAAAGTTTTATATATTGAAACTTACACCACTTATAAACATGTTTATCCCCTTAACTCACTTTGGTTGTTTTAAACATTTCACGAACTCATTTCCCTCCTTCTCGTTTCTTACGAGTAATCGGTTTTTCAATGGAAGGTCACGAAATGTAGAAATGGAATGTAATAATAAAATTTGATATATTGAAACTTACACCACTTATGATCATGTTTATCCCCTTAACTCACTTTGGTGGTTTTAAACATTTCATGAACTCATTTCCCTCCTTCTCGATTCTTACGAGTTATTGTTTTTTTCAGCGGAAGGTCACGAAATCTCGAAACACAATGTCGTAATAAAGTTTGATATATTGAAACTAACACCACTTATGAGTATGTTTATCCCTTTAATTCACATTAGCGGTTTTTAACATTTCATGAACTCATTTCTCTCTTTCTCGATTCTTACGAGTAATCGCTTTTTCAATGGAAGGTCACCGATTCTAGAAAAGGAATGTAATAATAAAGTTTGATATATTGAAACTAACACCACTTATGAGTATGTTTATCCCTTTAATTCACTTTGGTGGTTTTTAACATTTCACGAACTCATTTCCCTCCTTCTCGATTCTTACGAGTAATCGCTTTTTCAATAAAAGGTCACGAAATCTAGAAATGGAATGTTATAATAAAGTTTTATATATTGAAACTTACACCACTTATAAACATGTTTATCCCCTTAACTCACTTTGGTTGTTTTAAACATTTCACGAACTCATTTCCCTCCTTCTCGATTCTTACGAGTAATCGGTTTTTCAATGGAAGGTCACGAAATGTAGAAATGGAATGTAATAATAAAATTTGATATATTGAAACTTACACCACTTGTGATCATGTTTATCCCCTTAACTCACTTTGGTGGTTTTAAACATTTCATGAACTCATTTCCCTCCTTCTCGATTCTTACGAGTTATTGTTTTTTTCAGCGGAAGGTCACGAAATCTCGAAACACAATGTCGTAATAAAGTTTGATATATTGAAACTAACACCACTTATGAGTATGTTTATCCCTTTAATTCACTTTAGCGGTTTTTAACATTTCATGAACTCATTTCCCTCCTTCTCGATTCTTACGAGTAATCGCTTTTTCAATGCAAGCTCACCGATTCTAGAAAAGGAATGTAATAATAAAGTTTGATATATTGAAACTTATACCACTTATGAGCATGTATATCCCTTTAATTTACTTTGGTGGTTTTTAACATTTCACGAACTTATTTCCCTCTTTCTCGATTCTTATGAGTAATCGCTTTTTCAATGGAAAGTCACGAAATCTAGAAATGGAATGTAATAATAAAGTTTGATATATTGAAACTTACACCACTTATGAACATGTTTATCCCCTTAAATCACTTTGGTGGTTTTAAACATTTCATGAACTCAGTTCCCTCCTTCTCGATTCATTCGAGTTATTGTTTTTTTCAACGGAAGGTCACGAAATCTCGAAACACAATCTCGTAATAAAGTTTGATATATTGAAACTAACACCACTTATTAGTATGTTTATCCCTTTAATTCACTTTGGTGGTTTTTAACATTTCACGAACTCATTTCCCTCTTTTTCGATTCTTACGAGTAATCGGTTTTTCAATGGAAGGTCACGAAATGTATAAACGGAATGTAATAATAAAGTTTGATATATTAAAACTTAACCACTTATGAGCATGTTTATCCCTTAACTCACTTTGGTGGTTTTAAACATTTCATGAACTCATTTCCCTCCTTCTCGATTCTTACGAGTAATCGCTTTTTCAATAGAACGTCACAAAATGTAGAAACGGAATGTAATCATAAAGTTTGATATATTGAAACTTATACCACTTATAAACATTTATATCCCTTTAATTCACTTTGGTGGTTTTTAAAATTTCACGAACTCATTTCCCTCCTTCTCGATTCTTATGAGCAATCGCTTTTTCAATTGAAGGTCACGAAATATAGGAATGGAATGTAATAATAAAGTTTGCTATATTAAAACTTACACCACTTATGAACATGTTTACCCCCTTAAATCACTTTGGTGGTTTTAAACATTTCATGAACTCTGCTCCCTCCTTCTCGATTCTTACGAGTTATTGTTTTTTTCGACGGAAGGTCATGAAATCTCGAAACACAATGTCGTAATAAAGTTTGATATATTGAAACTAACACCACTTATGAGTATGTTTATCCCTTTAATTCACTTTGGTGGTTTTTAACATTTCACGAACTCATTTCCCTCTTTTTCGATTCTTACGAGTAATCGGTTTTTCAATGGAAGGTCACGAAATGTATAAACGGAATGTAATAATAAAGTTTGATATATTAAAACTTAACCACTTATGAGCATGTTTATCCCTTAACTCACTTTGGTGGTTTTAAACATTTCATGAACTCATTTCCCTCCTTCTCGATTCTTACGAGTAATCGCTTTTTCAATAGAACGTCACAAAATGTAGAAACGGAATGTAATCATAAAGTTTGATATATTGAAACTTATACCACTTATAAACATTTATATCCCTTTAATTCACTTTGGTGGTTTTTAAAATTTCACGAACTCATTTCCCTCCTTCTCGATTCTTATGAGCAATCGCTTTTTCAATTGAAGGTCACGAAATATAGGAATGGAATGTAATAATAAAGTTTGCTATATTAAAACTTACACCACTTATGAACATGTTTACCCCCTTAAATCACTTTGGTGGTTTTAAACATTTCATGAACTCTGCTCCCTCCTTCTCGATTCTTACGAGTTATTGTTTTTTTCGACGGAAGGTCATGAAATCTCGAAACACAATGTCGTAATAAAGTTTGATATATTGAAACTAACACCACTTATGAGTATGTTTATCCCTTTAATTCACTTTGGTGGTTTTTAACATTTCACGAACTCATTTCCCTCCTTCTCGATTCTTACGAGTTATCGCTTTTTTCAACAGAAGGTGACGAAATCTCGAAACACAATGTCGTAATAAAGTTTAATATATTGAAATTTACACCACTTATGAACATGTTTATCCCCTTAAATCACTTTGTTTGTTTTAAACATTTCATGAACTCATTTCCCTTTTTCTCGATTCTTACGAGTTATCGCTTTTTTCAACGGAAGGTGACGAAATCTCGAAACACAATGTCGTAATAAAGTTTAATATATTGAAACTAACACCACTTATGAGTATGTTTATCCCATTAATTCACTTTGGTGGTTTTTAACATTTCACGAACTCATTTCTCTCATTCTCGATTCTTACGAGTAATCGGTTTTTCTATGGAAGGTCAGGAAATGTAGAAACGGAATGTAATAATAAAGTTTGATATATTAAAACTTACACCACTTATGAGCATGTTTATCCCCTTAACTCACTTTAGTGGTTTTAAATATTTCATGAACTCATTTCTCTCTTTCTCGTTTCTTACGAGTTACTACTTTTTTTAACGGAAGGCCACGAAATCTCGAAACACAATGTCGAAATATAGTTTGATATATTGAAACTAACACCATTTATGAGTATGTTTATCCCTTTAATTAGCTTTGGTGGTTTTTAACATTTCAAGAACTCATTTCCCTCCTTCTCGATTTTTACGAGTTATCGGTTTTTCAATGGAAGGTCACGAAATGTAGAAACGGAATGTAATAATAAAGTTTGATATATTGAAACTTACACCACTTATGATAATGTTTATCCCCTTAAATCACTTTGGTGGTTTTAAACATTTCATGAACTCAGTTCCCTCCTTCTCGATTCATTCGAGTTATTGTTTTTTTCAACGGAAGGTCACGAAATCTCGAAACACAATCTCGTAATAAAGTTTGATATATTGAAACTAACACCACTTATTAGTATGTTTATCCCTTTAATTCACTTTGGTGGTTTTTAACATTTCACGAACTCATTTCCCTCTTTTTCGATTCTTACGAGTAATCGGTTTTTCAATGGAAGGTCACGAAATGTATAAACGGAATGTAATAATAAAGTTTGATATATTAAAACTTAACCACTTATGAGCATGTTTATCCCTTAACTCACTTTGGTGGTTTTAAACATTTCATGAACTCATTTCCCTCCTTCTCGATTCTTACAAGTAATCGCTTTTTCAATAGAACGTCACAAAATGTAGAAACGGAATGTAATCATAAAGTTTGATATATTGAAACTTATACCACTTATAAACATTTATATCCCTTTAATTTACTCTGGTGGTTTTTACAATTTCACGAACTCATTTCACGCCTTCTCTATTCTTATGAGCAATCGCTTTTTCAATTGAAGGTCACGAAATATAGGAATGGAATGTAATAATAAAGTTTGCTATATTGAAACTTACACCACTTATGAACATGTTTCCCCCCTTAAATCACTTTGGTGGTTTTAAACATTTCATGAACTCTGTTCCCTCCTTCTCGATTCTTACGAGTTATTGTTTTTTTCGACGGAAGGTCATGAAATCTCGAAACACAATGTCGTAATAAAGTTTGATATATTGAAACTAACACCACTTATGACTCTGTTTATCCCTTTAATTCACTTTTGTTGTTTTTAACATTTCAAGCAACCATTTCCCTCCTCCTCGATTCTTTCGAGTTATTCTTTTTTTCAATTGAAGGTGAGGAAATCTCGAAACACAATGTCGTAATAAAGTTTAATATATTGAAATTTACTCCACTTATGAACATGTTTATCCCCTTAAATCACTTTGTTTGTTTTAAACATTTCATGAACTCATTTCCCTTTTTCTCGATTCTTACGAGTTATCGCTTTTTTCAACGGAAGGTGACGAAATCTCGAAACACAATGTCGTAATAAAGTTTAATATATTGAAACTAACACCACTTATGAGTATGTTTATCCCATTAATTCACTTTGGTGGTTTTTAACATTTCACGAACTCATTTCTCTCATTCTCGATTCTTACGAGTAATCGGTTTTTCTATGGAAGGTCAGGAAATGTAGAAACGGATTGTAATAATAAAGTTTGATATATTAAAACTTACACCACTTATGAGCATGTTTATCCCCTTAACTCACTTTAGTGGTTTTAAATATTTCATGAACTCATTTCTCTCTTTCTCGTTTCTTACGAGTTACTACTTTTTTCAATGGAAGGTCACGAAATCTAGAAATGGAATGTAATAATAAAGTTTGATATATTGAAACTTACAGCACTTATGAACATGTTTATCCCCTTAACTCACTTTGGTGGTTTTTAACATTTCACGAACTTATTTCCCTCTTTCTCGATTCTTATGAGTAATCGCTTTTTCAATGGAAGGTCACGAAATCTAGAAATGGAATGTAATAATAAAGTTTGATATATTGAAACTTACACCACTTATGAACATGTTTATCCCCTTAAATCACTTTGGTGGTTTTAAACATTTCATGAACTCAGTTCCCTCCTTCTCGATTCTTACGAGTTATTGTTTTTTTCAACAGAAGGTCACGAAATCTCGAAACACAATGTCGTAATAAAGTTTGATATATTGAAACTAACACCACTTATGAGTATGTTTATCCCTTTAATTCACTTTGGTTCTTTTTAACATTTCACGAACCCATTACCTCCACACTCGATCCTTACGAGTCATCCCATTGTCCATGGAAGGTCACAAAATCTAGAAATGGAATGTAGTAATAAAGTTTGATATATTGAAACTTACAGCACTTATGAACATGTTTATCCCCTTAACTCACTTTGGTGGTTTTTAACATTTCACGAATTCATTTCCCTCTTTCTCCATTCTTACGAGTAATCGCTTTTTCAATAAAAGGTCACGAAATCTAGAAATGGAATGTTATAATAAAGTTATATATATTGAAACTTACACCACTTATAAACATGTTTATCCCCTTAACTCACTTTGGTTGTTTTAAACATTTCACGAACTCATTTCCCTCCTTCTCGATTCTTACGAGTAATCGGTTTTTCAATGGAAGGTCACGAAATGTAGAAATGGAATGTAATAATAAAGTTTGATATATTGAAACTTACACCACTTATGATCATGTTTATCCCCTTAACTCACTTTGGTGGTTTTAAACATTTCATGAACTCATTTCCCTCCTTCTCGACTCTTACGAGTTATTGTTTTTTTCAGCGGAAGGTCACGAAATCTCGAAACACAATGTCGTAATAAAGTTTGATATACTAACACCACTTATGAGTATGTTTATCCCTTTAATTCACTTTAGTGGTTTTTAACATTTCATGAACTCATTTCCCTCCTTCTCGATTCTTACGAGTAATCGCTTTTTCAATGGAAGGTCACCGATTCTAGAAAAGGAATGTAATAATAAAGTTTGATATATTGAAACTAACACCACTTATGAGTATGTTTATCTCTTTAATTCACTTTGGTGGTTTTTAACATTTCACGAACTCATTTCCCTCCTTCTGTATTCTTACGAGTAATCGCTTTTTCAATGGAAGGTCACAGATTCTAGAAAAGGAATGTAATAATAAAGTTTGATATATTGAAACTTATACCACTTATGAGCATGTATATCCCTTTAATTCACTTTGGTGGTTTTTAACATTTCACGAACTTATTTCCCTCTTTCTCGATTCTTATGAGTAATCGCTTTTTCAATGGAAGGTCTCGAAATCTCGAAATGGAATGTAATAATAAAGTTTGATATATTGAAACTTACACCACTTATGGACATGTTTATCCCCTTAAATCACTTTGGTGGTTTTTAACATTTCATGGACTCATTTCCCTCCTTCTCGATTCTTACGAGTAATCGCTTTTTCAATGGAAGGTCACGAAATCTAGAAATGGAATGTAATAATAAAGTTTGATATATTGAAACTTACAGCACTTATGAACATGTTTATCCCCTTAACTCACTTTGGTGGTTTTTAACATTTCACGAACTTATTTCCCTCTTTCTCGATTCTTATGAGTAATCGCTTTTTCAATGGAAGGTCACGAAATCTAGAAATGGAATGTAATAATAAAGTTTGATATATTGAAACTTACACCACTTATGAACATGTTTATCCCCTTAAATCACTTTGGTGGTTTTAAACATTTCATTAACTCAGTTCCCTCCTTCTCGATTCTTACGAGTTATTGTTTTTTTCAACGGAAGGTCACGAAATCTCAAAACACAATGTCGTAATAAAGTTTGATATATTCAAACTAACACCACTTATGAGTATGTTTATCCCTTTAATTCACTTTGGTGGTTTTTAACATTTCACGAACTCATTTCCCTCCTTTTCGATTCTTACGAGTAATCGCTTTTTCAATGGAAGGTCACGAAATCTCGAAATGGAATGTAATAATAAAGTTTGATATATTGAAACTTACACCACTTATGGACATGTTTATCCCCTTAAATCACTTTGGTGGTTTTAAACATTTCGTGAACTCAGTTCTCTCCATCTCGATTCTTACGAGTTATTGTTTTTTTCAACGGAAGGTCACGAAATCTCGAAACACAATGTCGTAATAAAGTTTGATATATTGAAACTAACACCACTTATGAGTATGTTTATCCCTTTAATTCACTTTGGTGGTTTTTAACATTTCACGAACTCATTTCCCTCCTTTTCGATTCTTACGAGTAATCGCTTTTTCAATGGAAGGTCACGAAATGTAGAAATTGAATGTAATAATAAAGTTTGATATATTGAAACTTACACCACTTATGAACATGTTTATCCCCTTAAATCACTTTGGTGCTTTTAAACATTTCATGAACTCAGTTCTCTCCTTCTCGATTCTTACGAGTTATTGTTTTTTTCAGCGGAACGTCACGATATCTCTAAACACAATGTCGTAATAAAGCTTGATATATTGAAACTAACACCACTTATGAGTATATTTATCCCTTTAATTCACTTTAGCGGTTTTTAACATTTCATGGACTCATTTCCCTCCTTCTCGATTCTTACGAGTAATCGTTTTTTCAATGGAAGGTCACAGATTCTAGAAAAGGAATCTAATAATAAAGTTTGATATATTGAAACTTATACCACTTATGAGCATGTATATCCCTTTAATTCACTTTGGTGGTTTTTAACATTTCATGGACTCATTTCCCTCCTTCTCGATTCTTACGAGTAATCGCTTTTTCAATGGAAGGTCACGAAATCTAGAAATGGAATGTAATAATAAAGTTTGATATATTGAAACTTACAGCACTTATGAACATGTTTATCCCCTTAACTCACTTTGGTGGTTTTTAACATTTCACGAACTTATTTCCCTCTTTCTCGATTCTTATGAGTAATCGCTTTTTCAATGGAAGGTCACGAAATCTAGAAATGGAATGTAATAATAAAGTTTGATATATTGAAACTTACACCACTTATGAACATGTTTATCCCCTTAAATCACTTTGGTGGTTTTAAACATTTCATGAACTCAGTTCCCTCCTTCTCGATTCTTACGAGTTATTGTTTTTTTCAACGGAAGGTCACGAAATCTCGAAACACAATGTCGTAATAAAGTTTGATATATTGAAACTAACACCACTTATGAGTATGTTTATCCCTTTAATTCACTTTGGTGGTTTTTAACATCTCACGAACTCATTTCCCTCCTTCTCGATTCTTACGAGTAATCGCATTTTCAATGGAAGGTCACAAAATCTAGAAATGGAATGTAGTAATAAAGTTTGATATATTGAAACTTACAGCACTTATGAACATGTTTATCCCCTTAACTCACTTTGGTGGTTTTTAACATTTCACGAATTCATTTCCCTCTTTCTCCATTCTTACGAGTAATCGCTTTTTCAATAAAAGGTCACGAAATCTAGAAATGGAATGTTATAATAAAGTTATATATATTGAAACTTACACCACTTATAAACATGTTTATCCCCTTAACTCACTTTGGTTGTTTTAAACATTTCACGAACTCATTTCCCTCCTTCTCGATTCTTACGAGTAATCGGTTTTTCAATGGAAGGTCACGAAATGTAGAAATGGAATGTAATAATAAAGTTTGATATATTGAAACTTACACCACTTATGATCATGTTTATCCCCTTAACTCACTTTGGTGGTTTTAAACATTTCATGAACTCATTTCCCTCCTTCTCGACTCTTACGAGTTATTGTTTTTTTCAGCGGAAGGTCACGAAATCTCGAAACACAATGTCGTAATAAAGTTTGATATACTAACACCACTTATGAGTATGTTTATCCCTTTAATTCACTTTAGTGGTTTTTAACATTTCATGAACTCATTTCCCTCCTTCTCGATTCTTACGAGTAATCGCTTTTTCAATGGAAGGTCACCGATTCTAGAAAAGGAATGTAATAATAAAGTTTGATATATTGAAACTAACACCACTTATGAGTATGTTTATCTCTTTAATTCACTTTGGTGGTTTTTAACATTTCACGAACTCATTTCCCTCCTTCTGTATTCTTACGAGTAATCGCTTTTTCAATGGAAGGTCACAGATTCTAGAAAAGGAATGTAATAATAAAGTTTGATATATTGAAACTTATACCACTTATGAGCATGTATATCCCTTTAATTCACTTTGGTGGTTTTTAACATTTCACGAACTTATTTCCCTCTTTCTCGATTCTTATGAGTAATCGCTTTTTCAATGGAAGGTCTCGAAATCTCGAAATGGAATGTAATAATAAAGTTTGATATATTGAAACTTACACCACTTATGGACATGTTTATCCCCTTAAATCACTTTGGTGGTTTTAAACATTTCATGAACTCAGTTCTCTCCATCTCAATTCTTACGAGTTATTGTTTTTTTCAACGGAAGGTCACGAAATCTCGAAACACAATGTCGTAATAAAGTTTGATATATTGAAACTAACACCACTTATGAGTATGTTTATCCCTTTAATTCACTTTGGTGGTTTTTAACATTTCACGAACTCATTTCCCTCCTTTTCGATTCTTACGAGTAATCGCTTTTTCAATGGAAGGTCACGAAATGTAGAAATGGAATGTAATAATAAAGTTTGATATATTGAAACTTACACCACTTATGAACATGTTTATCCCCTTAAATCACTTTGGTGGTTTTAAACATTTCATGAACTCGTTTCTCTCCTTCTCGATTCTTACGAGTTATTGTTTTTTTCAGCGGAACGTCACGATATCTCGAAACACAATGTCGTAATAAAGTTTGATATATTGAAACTAACACCACTTATGAGTATATTTATCCCTTTAATTCACTTTAGCGGTTTTTAACATTTCATGAACTCATTTCCCTCCTTCTCGATTCTTACGAGTAATCGCTTTTTCAATGGAAGGTCACCGATTCTAGAAAAGGAATGTAATAATAAAGTTTGATATATTGAAACTAACACCACTTATGAGTATGTTTATCCCTTTAATTCACTTTGGTGGTTTTTAACATTTCACGAACTCATTTCCCTCCTTCTTTATTCTTACGAGTAATCGCTTTTTCAATGGAAGGTCACAGATTCTAGAAAAGGAATGTAATAATAAAGTTTGATATATTGAAACTTATACCACTTATGAGCATGTATATCCCTTTAATTCACTTTGGTGGTTTTTAACATTTCACGAACTTATTTCCCTCTTTCTCGATTCTTATGAGTAATCGCTTTTTCAATGGAAGGTCACGAAATCTCGAAATGGAATGTAATAATAAAGTTTGATATATTGAAACTTACACCACTTATGGACATGTTTATCCCCTTAAATCACTTTGGTGGTTTTAAACATTTCGTGAACTCAGTTCTCTCCATCTCGATTCTTACGAGTTATTGTTTTTTTCAACGGAAGGTCACGAAATCTCGAAACACAATGTCGTAATAAAGTTTGATATATTGAAACTAACACCACTTATGAGTATGTTTATCCCTTTAATTCACTTTGGTGGTTTTTAACATTTCACGAACTCATTTCCCTCCTTTTCGATTCTTACGAGTAATCGCTTTTTCAATGGAAGGTCACGAAATGTAGAAATTGAATGTAATAATAAAGTTTGATATATTGAAACTTACACCACTTATGAACATGTTTATCCCCTTAAATCACTTTGGTGCTTTTAAACATTTCATGAACTCAGTTCTCTCCTTCTCGATTCTTACGAGTTATTGTTTTTTTCAGCGGAACGTCACGATATCTCTAAACACAATGTCGTAATAAAGCTTGATATATTGAAACTAACACCACTTATGAGTATATTTATCCCTTTAATTCACTTTAGCGGTTTTTAACATTTCATGGACTCATTTCCCTCCTTCTCGATTCTTACGAGTAATCGTTTTTCAATGGAAGGTCACAGATTCTAGAAAAGGAATCTAATAATAAAGTTTGATATATTGAAACTTATACCACTTATGAGCATGTATATCCCTTTAATTCACTTTGGTGGTTTTTAACATTTCATGGACTCATTTCCCTCCTTCTCGATTCTTACGAGTAATCGCTTTTTCAATGGAAGGTCACGAAATCTAGAAATGGAATGTAATAATAAAGTTTGATATATTGAAACTTACAGCACTTATGAACATGTTTATCCCCTTAACTCACTTTGGTGGTTTTTAACATTTCACGAACTTATTTCCCTCTTTCTCGATTCTTATGAGTAATCGCTTTTTCAATGGAAGGTCACGAAATCTAGAAATGGAATGTAATAATAAAGTTTGATATATTGAAACTTACACCACTTATGAACATGTTTATCCCCTTAAATCACTTTGGTGGTTTTAAACATTTCATGAACTCAGTTCCCTCCTTCTCGATTCTTACGAGTTATTGTTTTTTTCAACGGAAGGTCACGAAATCTCGAAACACAATGTCGTAATAAAGTTTGATATATTGAAACTAACACCACTTATGAGTATGTTTATCCCTTTAATTCACTTTGGTGGTTTTTAACATCTCACGAACTCATTTCCCTCCTTCTCGATTCTTACGAGTAATCGCATTTTCAATGGAAGGTCACAAAATCTAGAAATGGAATGTAGTAATAAAGTTTGATATATTGAAACTTACAGCACTTATGAACATGTTTATCCCCTTAACTCACTTTGGTGGTTTTTAACATTTCACGAATTCATTTCCCTCTTTCTCCATTCTTACGAGTAATCGCTTTTTCAATAAAAGGTCACGAAATCTAGAAATGGAATGTTATAATAAAGTTATATATATTGAAACTTACACCACTTATAAACATGTTTATCCCCTTAACTCACTTTGGTTGTTTTAAACATTTCACGAACTCATTTCCCTCCTTCTCGATTCTTACGAGTAATCGGTTTTTCAATGGAAGGTCACGAAATGTAGAAATGGAATGTAATAATAAAGTTTGATATATTGAAACTTACACCACTTATGATCATGTTTATCCCCTTAACTCACTTTGGTGGTTTTAAACATTTCATGAACTCATTTCCCTCCTTCTCGACTCTTACGAGTTATTGTTTTTTTCAGCGGAAGGTCACGAAATCTCGAAACACAATGTCGTAATAAAGTTTGATATACTAACACCACTTATGAGTATGTTTATCCCTTTAATTCACTTTAGTGGTTTTTAACATTTCATGAACTCATTTCCCTCCTTCTCGATTCTTACGAGTAATCGCTTTTTCAATGGAAGGTCACCGATTCTAGAAAAGGAATGTAATAATAAAGTTTGATATATTGAAACTAACACCACTTATGAGTATGTTTATCTCTTTAATTCACTTTGGTGGTTTTTAACATTTCACGAACTCATTTCCCTCCTTCTGTATTCTTACGAGTAATCGCTTTTTCAATGGAAGGTCACAGATTCTAGAAAAGGAATGTAATAATAAAGTTTGATATATTGAAACTTATACCACTTATGAGCATGTATATCCCTTTAATTCACTTTGGTGGTTTTTAACATTTCACGAACTTATTTCCCTCTTTCTCGATTCTTATGAGTAATCGCTTTTTCAATGGAAGGTCTCGAAATCTCGAAATGGAATGTAATAATAAAGTTTGATATATTGAAACTTACACCACTTATGGACATGTTTATCCCCTTAAATCACTTTGGTGGTTTTAAACATTTCATGAACTCAGTTCTCTCCATCTCGATTCTTACGAGTTATTGTTTTTTTCAACGGAAGGTCACGAAATCTCGAAACACAATGTCGTAATAAAGTTTGATATATTGAAACTAACACCACTTATGAGTATGTTTATCCCTTTAATTCACTTTGGTGGTTTTTAACATTTCACGAACTCATTTCCCTCCTTTTCGATTCTTACGAGTAATCGCTTTTTCAATGGAAGGTCACGAAATGTAGAAATGGAATGTAATAATAAAGTTTGATATATTGAAACTTACACCACTTATGAACATGTTTATCCCCTTAATTCACTTTGGTGGTTTTAAACATTTCATGAACTCGTTTCTCTCCTTCTCGATTCTTACGAGTTATTGTTTTTTTCAGCGGAACGTCACGATATCTCGAAACACAATGTCGTAATAAAGTTTGATATATTGAAACTAACACCACTTATGAGTATATTTATCCCTTTAATTCACTTTAGCGGTTTTTAACATTTCATGAACTCATTTCCCTCCTTCTCGATTCTTACGAGTAATCGCTTTTTCAATGGAAGGTCACCGATTCTAGAAAAGGAATGTAATAATAAAGTTTGATATATTGAAACTAACACCACTTATGAGTATGTTTATCCCTTTAATTCACTTTGGTGGTTTTTAACATTTCACGAACTCATTTCCCTCCTTCTTTATTCTTACGAGTAATCGCTTTTTCAATGGAAGGTCACAGATTCTAGAAAAGGAATGTAATAATAAAGTTTGATATATTGAAACTTATACCACTTATGAGCATGTATATCCCTTTAATTCACTTTGGTGGTTTTTAACATTTCACGAACTTATTTCCCTCTTTCTCGATTCTTATGAGTAATCGCTTTTTCAATGGAAGGTCACGAAATCTCGAAATGGAATGTAATAATAAAGTTTGATATATTGAAACTTACACCACTTATGGACATGTTTATCCCCTTAAATCACTTTGGTGGTTTTAAACATTTCATGAACTCAGTTCTCTCCTTCTCGATTCTTACGAGTTATTGTTTTTTTCAACGGAAGGTCACGAAATCTCGAAACACAATGTCGTAATAAAGTTTGATATATTGAAACTAACACCACTTATGAGTATGTTTATCCCTTTAATTCACTTTGGTGGTTTTTAACATTTCACGAACTCATTTCCCTCCTTTTCGATTCTTACGAGTAATCGCTTTTTCAATGGAAGGTCACGAAATGTAGAAATTGAATGTAATAATAAAGTTTGATATATTGAAACTTACACCACTTATGAACATGTTTATCCCCTTAAATCACTTTGGTGCTTTTAAACATTTCATGAACTCAGTTCTCTCCTTCTCGATTCTTACGAGTTATTGTTTTTTTCAGCGGAACGTCACGATATCTCTAAACACAATGTCGTAATAAAGCTTGATATATTGAAACTAACACCACTTATGAGTATATTTATCCCTTTAATTCACTTTAGCGGTTTTTAACATTTCATGGACTCATTTCCCTCCTTCTCGATTCTTACGAGTAATCGTTTTTCAATGGAAGGTCACAGATTCTAGAAAAGGAATGTAATAATAAAGTTTGATATATTGAAACTTATACCACTTATGAACATGTATATCCCTTTAATTCACTTTGGTGGTTTTTAACATTTCACGAACTTATTTCCCTCTTTCTCGATTCTTATGAGTAATCGCTTTTTCAATGGAAGGTCACGAAATCTAGAAATGGAATGTAATAATAAAGTTTGATATATTGAAACTTACAGCACTTATGAACATGTTTATCCCCTTAACTCACTTTGGTGGTTTTTAACATTTCACGAACTTATTTCCCTCTTTCTCGATTCTTATGAGTAATCGCTTTTTCAATGGAAGGTCACGAAATCTAGAAATGGAATGTAATAATAAAGTTTGATATATTGAAACTTACACCACTTATGATCATGTTTATCCCCTTAACTCACTTTGGTGGTTTTAAACATTTCATGAACTCATTTCCCTCCTTCTCGATTCTTACGAGTTATTGTTTTTTTCAACGAAAGGTCACGAAATCTCAAAACACAATGTCGTAATAAAGTTTGATATATTGAAACTAACACCACTTATGAGTATGTTTATCCCTTTAATTCACTTTGGTGGTTTTTAACATTTCACGAACTCATTTCCCTCCTTTTCGATTCTTACGAGTAATCGCTTTTTCAATGGAAGGTCACGAAATGTAGAAATGGAATGTAATAATAAAGTTTGATATATTGAAACTTACACCACTTATGAACATGTTTATCCCTTTAAATCACTTTGGTGGTTTTAAACATTTCATGAACACAGTTCTCTCCTTCTCGATTCTTACGAGTTATTGTTTTTTTCAACGGAAGGTCACGAAATCTCGAAACACAATGTCGTAATAAAGTTTGATATATTGAAACTAACACCACTTATGAGTATGTTTATCCCTTTAATTCACTTTGGTGGTTTTTAACATTTCACGAACTCATTTCCCTCCTTTTCGATTCTTACGAGTAATCGCTTTTTCAATGGAAGGTCACGAAATCTCGAAATGGAATGTAATAATAAAGTTTGATATATTGAAACTTACACCACTTATGGACATGTTTATCCCCTTAAATCACTTTGGTGGTTTTAAACATTTCATGAACTCAGTTCTCTCCTTCTCGATTCTTACGAGTTATTGTTTTTTTCAACGGAAGGTCACGAAATCTCGAAACACAATGTCGTAATAAAGTTTGATATATTGAAACTAACACCACTTATGAGTATGTTTATCCCTTTAATTCACTTTGGTGGTTTTTAACATTTCACGAACTCATTTCCCTCCTTTTCGATTCTTACGAGTAATCGCTTTTTCAATGGAAGGTCACGAAATGTAAAAATGGAATGTAATAATAAAGTTTGATATATTGAAACTTACACCACTTATGAACATGTTTATCCCTTTAAATCACTTTGGTGGTTTTAAACATTTCATGAACTCAGTTCTCTCCTTCTCGATTCTTACGAGTTATTGTTTTTTTCAGCGGAACGTCACGATATCTCGAAACACAATGTCGTAATAAAGTTTGATATATTGAAACTAACACCACTTATGAGTATATTTATCCCTTTAATTCACTTTAGCGGTTTTTAACATTTCATGGACTCATTTCCCTCCTTCTCGATTCTTACGAGTAATCGCTTTTTGAATGGAAGGTCACAGATTCTAGAAAAGGAATCTAATAATAAAGTTTGATATATTGAAAGTTATACCACTTATGAGCATGTATATCCCTTTAATTCACTTTGGTGGTTTTTAACATTTCACGAACTTATTTCCCTCTTTCTCGATTCTTATGCGTAATCGCTTTTTCAATGGAAGGTCACGAAATCTAGAAATGGAATGTAATAATAAAGTTTGATATATTGAAACTTACACCACTTATGAACATGTTTATCCCCTTAAATCACTTTGGTGGTTTTAAACATTTCATGAACTCAGTTCCCTCCTTCTCGATTCTTACGAGTTATTGTTTTTTTCAACGGAAGGTCACGAAATCTCAAAACACAATGTCGTAATAAAGTTTGATATATTGAAACTAACACCACTTATGAGTATGTTTATCCCTTTAATTCACTTTGGTGGTTTTTAACATCTCACGAACTCATTTCCCTCCTTCTCGATTCTTACGAGTAATCGCATTTTCAATGGAAGGTCACAAAATCTAGAAATGGAATGTAGTAATAAAGTTTGATATATTGAAACTTACAGCACTTATGAACATGTTTATCCCCTTAACTCACTTTGGTGGTTTTTAACATTTCACGAATTCATTTCCCTCTTTCTCGATTCTTACGAGTAATCGCTTTTTCAATAAAAGGTCACGAAATCTAGAAATGGAATGTTATAATAAAGTTTTATATATTGAAACTTACACCACTTATAAACATGTTTATCCCCTTAACTCACTTTGGTTGTTTTAAACATTTCACGAACTCATTTCCCTCCTTCTCGATTCTTACGAGTAATCGGTTTTTCAATGGAAGGTCACGAAATGTAGAAATGGAATGTAATAATAAAGTTTGATATATTGAAACTTACACCACTTATGATCATGTTTATCCCCTTAACTCACTTTGGTGGTTTTAAACATTTCATGAACTCATTTCCCTCCTTCTCGATTCTTACGAGTTATTGTTTTTTTCAGCGGAAGGTCACGAAATCTCGAAACACAATGTCGTAATAAAGTTTGATATATTGAAACTAACACCACTTATGAGTATGTTTATCCCTTTAATTCACTTTAGTGGTTTTTAACATTTCATGAACTCATTTCCCTCCTTCTCGATTCTTACGAGTAATCGCTTTTTCAATGGAAGGTCACCGATTCTAGAAAAGGAATGTAATAATAAAGTTTGATATATTGAAACTAACACCACTTATGAGTATGTTTATCTCTTTAATTCACTTTGGTGGTTTTTAACATTTCACAAACTCATTTCCCTCCTTCTGAATTCTTACGAGTAATCGCTTTTTCAATGGAAGGTCACGGATTCTAGAAAAGGAATGTAATAATAAAGTTTGATATATTGAAACTTATACCACTTATGAGCATGTATATCCCTTTAATTCACTTTGGTGGTTTTTAACATTTCACGAACTTATTTCCCTCTTTCTCGATTCTTATGAGTAATCGCTTTTCAATGGAAGGTCTCGAAATCTCGAAATGGAATGTAATAATAAAGTTTGATATATTGAAACTTACACCACTTATGGACATGTTTATCCCCTTAAATCACTTTGGTGGTTTTAAACATTTCATGAACTCAGTTCTCTCCTTCTGGATTCTTACGAGTTATTGATTTATTGAGTGTAGGTCCCGGAGGTCTCGGAACCAATAGTAGAAAAAAAGTTAGATATATTGAAACTAACACCACTTATGAGTATGTTTATCCCTTTAATTCACTTTGGTGGTTTTTAACATTTCACGAACTCATTTCCCTCCTTTTCGATTCTTACGAGTAATCGCTTTTTCAATGGAAGGTCACGAAATGTAGAAATGGAATGTAATAATAAAGTTTGATATATTGAAACTTACACCACTTATGAACATGTTTATCCCCTTAATTCACTTTGGTGGTTTTAAACATTTCATGAACTCGTTTCTCTCCTTCTCGATTCTTACGAGTTATTGTTTTTTTCAGCGGAACGTCACGATATCTCGAAACACAATGTCGTAATAAAGTTTGATATATTGAAACTAACACCACTTATGAGTATATTTATCCCTTTAATTCACTTTAGCGGTTTTTAACATTTCATGAACTCATTTCCCTCCTTCTCGATTCTTACGAGTAATCGCTTTTTCAATGGAAGGTCACCGATTCTAGAAAAGGAATGTAATAATAAAGTTTGATATATTGAAACTAACACCACTTATGAGTATGTTTATCCCTTTAATTCACTTTGGTGGTTTTTAACATTTCACGAACTCATTTCCCTCCTTTTCGATTCTTACGAGTAATCGCTTTTTCAATGGAAGGTCACGAAATGTAGAAATGGAATGTAATAATAAAGTTTGATATATTGAAACTTACACCACTTATGAACATGTTTATCCCTTTAAATCACATTGGTGGTTTTAAACATTTCATGAACTCAGTTCTCTCCTTCTCGATTCTTACGAGTTATTGTTTTTTTCAGCGGAACGTCACGATATCTCGAAACACAATGTCGTAATAAAGTTTGATATATTGAAACTAACACCACTTATGAGTATATTTATCCCTTTAATTCACTTTAGCGGTTTTTAACATTTCATGGACTCATTTCCCTCCTTCTCGATTCTTACGAGTAATCGCTTTTTGAATGGAAGGTCACAGATTCTAGAAAAGGAATCTAATAATAAAGTTTGATATATTGAAAGTTATACCACTTATGAGCATGTATATCCCTTTAATTCACTTTGGTGGTTTTTAACATTTCACGAACTTATTTCCCTCTTTCTCGATTCTTATGCGTAATCGCTTTTTCAATGGAAGGTCACGAAATCTAGAAATGGAATGTAATAATAAAGTTTGATATATTGAAACTTACACCACTTATGAACATGTTTATCCCCTTAAATCACTTTGGTGGTTTTAAACATTTCATGAACTCAGTTCCCTCCTTCTCGATTCTTACGAGTTATTGTTTTTTTCAACGGAAGGTCACGAAATCTCAAAACACAATGTCGTAATAAAGTTTGATATATTGAAACTAACACCACTTATGAGTATGTTTATCCCTTTAATTCACTTTGGTGGTTTTTAACATCTCACGAACTCATTTCCCTCCTTCTCGATTCTTACGAGTAATCGCATTTTCAATGGAAGGTCACAAAATCTAGAAATGGAATGTAGTAATAAAGTTTGATATATTGAAACTTACAGCACTTATGAACATGTTTATCCCCTTAACTCACTTTGGTGGTTTTTAACATTTCACGAATTCATTTCCCTCTTTCTCGATTCTTACGAGTAATCGCTTTTTCAATAAAAGGTCACGAAATCTAGAAATGGAATGTTATAATAAAGTTTTATATATTGAAACTTACACCACTTATAAACATGTTTATCCCCTTAACTCACTTTGGTTGTTTTAAACATTTCACGAACTCATTTCCCTCCTTCTCGATTCTTACGAGTAATCGGTTTATCAAAGGAAGGTCACGAAATGTAGAAATGGAATGTAATAATAAAGTTTGATATATTGAAACTTACACCACTTATGATCATGTTTATCCCCTTAACTCACTTTGGTGGTTTTAAACATTTCATGAACTCATTTCCCTCCTTCTCGATTCTTACGAGTTATTGTTTTTTTCAGCGGAAGGTCACGAAATCTCGAAACACAATGTCGTAATAAAGTTTGATATATTGAAACTAACACCACTTATGAGTATGTTTATCCCTTTAATTCACTTTAGTGGTTTTTAACATTTCATGAACTCATTTCCCTCCTTCTCGATTCTTACGAGTAATCGCTTTTTCAATGGAAGGTCACCGATTCTAGAAAAGGAATGTAATAATAAAGTTTGATATATTGAAACTAACACCACTTATGAGTATGTTTATCTCTTTAATTCACTTTGGTGGTTTTTAACATTTCACGAACTCATTTCCCTCCTTCTGTATTCTTACGAGTAATCGCTTTTTCAATGGAAGGTCACAGATTCTAGAAAAGGAATGTAATAATAAAGTTTGATATATTGAAACTTATACCACTTATGAGCATGTATATCCCTTTAATTCACTTTGGTGGTTTTTAACATTTCACGAACTTATTTCCCTCTTTCTCGATTCTTATGAGTAATCGCTTTTTCAATGGAAGGTCTCGAAATCTCGAAATGGAATGTAATAATAAAGTTTGATATATTGAAACTTACACCACTTATGGACATGTTTATCCCCTTAAATCACTTTGGTGGTTTTAAACATTTCATGAACACCGTTCTCTCCATTTTTATTATTACGAGTTATTCTTTGTGTTCTACGAACTTTCCCAACTCTCCACACTTAATATCTTAATAAAGTTTGATATATTGAAACTTATACCACTTATGAGTATGTTTATCCCTTTAATTCACTTTGGTGGTTTTTAACATTTCACGAACTCATTTCCCTCCTTTTTCGATTCTTACGAGTAATCGCTTTTTCAATGGAAGGTCACGAAATGTAGAAATGGAATGTAATAATAAAGTTTGATATATTGAAACTTACACCACTTATGAACATGTTTATCCCCTTAATTCACTTTGGTGGTTTTAAACATTTCATGAACTCGTTTCTCTCCTTCTCGATTCTTACGAGGTTATTGTTTTTTTCATGGAACGTCACGATATCTCGAAACACAATGTCGTAATAAAGTTTGATATATTGAAACTAACACCACTTATGAGTATATTTATCCCTTTAATTCACTTTAGCCGGTTTTTAACATTTCATGAACTCATTTCCCTCCTTCTCGATTCTTACGAGTAATCGCTTTTTCAATGGAAGGTCACCGATTCTAGAAAAGGAATGTAATAATAAAGTTTGATATATTGAAACTAACACCACTTATGAGTATGTTTATCCCTTTAATTCACTTTGGTGGTTTTTAACATTTCACGAACTCATTTCCCTCCTTTTCGATTCTTACGAGGTAATCGCTTTTTCAATGGAAGGTCACGAAATGTAGAAATGGAATGTAATAATAAAAGTTTGATATATTGAAACTTACACCACTTATGAACATGTTTATCCCTTTAAATCACATTGGTGGTTTTAAACATTTCATGAACTCAGTTCTCTCCTTCTCGATTCTTACGAGTTATTGTTTTTTTCAGGCGGAACGTCACGATATCTCGAAACACAATGTCGTAATAAAGTTTGATATATTGAAACTAACACCACTTATGAGTATATTTATCCCTTTAATTCACTTTAGCGGTTTTTAACATTTCATGGACTCATTTCCACTCCTTCTCGATTCTTACGAGTAATCGCTTTTTGAATGGAAGGTCACGGATTCTAGAAAAGGAATCTAATAATAAAGTTTGATATATTGAAAGTTATACCACTTATGAGCATGTATATCCCTTTAATTCACTTTGGTGGTTTTTAACATTTCACGAACTTATTTCCCTCTTTCTCGATTCTTATGCGTAATCGCTTTTTTCAATGGAAGGTCACGAAATCTAGAAATGGGAATGTAATAATAAAGTTTGATATATTGAAACTTACACCACTTATGAACATGTTTATCCCCTTAAATCACTTTGGTGGTTTTAAACATTTCATGAACTCAGTTCCTCTCCTTCTCGATTCTTACGAGTTATTGTTTTTCAACGGAAGGTCACGAAATCTCAAAACACAATGTCGTAATAAAGTTTGATATATTGAAACTAACACCACTTATGAGTATGTTTATCCCTTTAATTCACTTTGGTGGTTTTTAACATCTCACGAACTCATTTCCCTCGCTTCTCGATTCTTACGAGTAATCGCATTTTCAATGGAAGGTCACAAAATCTAGAAATGGAATGTAGTAATAAAGTTTGATATATTGAAACTTACAGCACTTATGAACATGTTTATCCCCTTAACTCACTTTGGTGGTTTTTAACATTTCACGAATTCATTTCCCTCTTTCTCGATTCTTACGAGTAATCGCTTTTTCAATAAAAGGTCACGAAATCTAGAAATGGAATGTTATAATAAAGTTTTATATATTGAAACTTACACCACTTATAAACATGTTTATCCCCTTAACTCACTTTGGTTGTTTTAAACATTTCACGAACTCATTTCCCTCCTTCTCGATTCTTACGAGTAATCGGTTTTTCAATGGAAGGTCACGAAATGTAGAAATGGAATGTAATAATAAAGTTTGATATATTGAAACTTACACCACTTATGATCATGTTTATCCCCTTAACTCACTTTGGTGGTTTTAAACATTTCATGAACTCATTTCCCTCCTTCTCGATTCTTACGAGTTATTGTTTTTTTCAGCGGAAGGTCACGAAATCTCGAAACACAATGTCGTAATAAAGTTTGATATATTGAAACTAACACCACTTATGAGTATGTTTATCCCTTTAATTCACTTTAGTGGTTTTTAACATTTCATGAACTCATTTCCCTCCTTCTCGATTCTTACGAGTAATCGCTTTTTCAATGGAAGGTCACCGATTCTAGAAAAGGAATGTAATAATAAAGTTTGATATATTGAAACTAACACCACTTATGAGTATGTTTATCTCTTTAATTCACTTTGGTGGTTTTTAACATTTCACGAACTCATTTCCTCCTTCTCGTATTCTTACGAGTAATCGCTTTTTCAATGGAAGGTCACGATTCTAGAAAAGGAATGTAATAATAAAGTTTGATATATTGAAACTTATACCACTTATGAGCATGTATATCCCTTTAATTCACTTTGGTGGTTTTTAACATTTCACGAACTTATTTCCCTCTTTCTCGATTCTTATGAGTAATCGCTTTTCAATGGAAGGTCTCGAAATCTCGAAATGGAATGTAATAATAAAGTTTGATATATTGAAACTTACACCACTTATGGACATGTTTATCCCCTTAAATCACTTTGGTGGTTTTAAACATTTCATGAACTCAGTTCTCTCCATCTCGATTCTTACGAGTTATTGTTTTTTTCAACGGAAGGTCACGAAATCTCGAAACACAATGTCGTAATAAAGTTTGATATATTGAAACTAACACCACTTATGAGTATGTTTATCCCTTTAATTCACTTTGGTGGTTTTTAACATTTCACGAACTCATTTCCCTCCTTTCGATTCTTACGAGTAATCGCTTTTCAATGGAAGGTCACGAAATGTAGAAATGGAATGTAATAATAAAGTTTGATATATTGAAACTTACACCACTTATGAACATGTTTATCCCCTTAATTCACTTTGGTGGTTTTAAACATTTCATGAACTGCTTTCTCTCCTTCTCGATTCTTACGAGTTATTGTTTTTTTCAGCGGAACGTCACGATATCTCGAAACACAATGTCGTAATAAAGTTTGATATATTGAAACTAACACCACTTATGAGTATATTTATCCCTTTAATTCACTTTAGACGGGTTTTTAACATTTCATGAACTCATTTCCCTCCTTCTCGATTCTTACGAGTAATCGCTTTTCAATGGAAGGTCACCGATTCTAGAAAAGGAATGTAATAATAAAGTTTGATATATTGAAACTAACACCACTTATGAGTATGTTTATCCCTTTAATTCACTTTGGTGGTTTTTAACATTTCACGAACTCATTTCCCTCCTTCTTTATTCTTACGAGTAATAGCTTTTTCAATGGAAGGTCACGTATTCTAGAAAAGGAATGTAATAATAAAGTTTGATATATTGAAACTTATACCACTTATGAGCATGTATATCCCTTTAATTCACTTTGGTGGTTTTTAACATTTCACGAACTTATTTCCCTCTTTCTCGATTCTTATGAGTAATCGCTTTTTTCAATGGAAGGTCACGAAATCTCGAAATGGAATGTAATAATAAAAGTTTGATATATTGAAACTTACACCACTTATGGACATGTTTATCCCCTTAAATCAATTTGGTGGTTTTAAACATTTCGTGAACTCAGTTATCTCCATCTCGATTCTTACGAGTTATTGTTTTCAACGGAAGGTCACGAAATCTCGAAACACAATGTCGTAATAAAGTTTGATATATTGAAACTAACACCACTTATGAGTATGTTTATCCCTTTAATTCACTTTGGTGGTTTTTAAAATTTCACGAACTCATTTCCTCCTTTTCGATTCTTACGAGTAATCGCTTTTCAATGGAAGGTCACGAAATGTAGAAATGGAATGTAATAATAAAGTTTGATATATTGAAACTTACACCACTTATGAACATGTTTATCCCCTTAAATCACTTTGGTGCTTTTAAACATTTCATGAACTCAGTTCTTCCTTCTCGATTCTTACGAGTTATTGTTTTTCGGAACGTCACGATATCTCGAAACCTGATAATCGTCGCAATCATAAAGTTTGATATA
>JAMKOQ010000113.1:0-2500 GCA_026770425.1 Boechera divaricarpa
GCCTGGGCCTGGGCCTGAGCCTGGGCCTGGGCCTGGGCCTGGGCCTAGGCCCTGGGCCTGGGCCTGGGCCTAGGCCCTAGGCCTGGGCCTGGGCCTGGGCCTGGGCCTGGGCCTGGGCCTGGGCCCTGGGCCTGGGCCTGGGCCTGGGCCTGGGCCTGGGCCTGGGCCTGGGCCTGGGCCTCAGGCCTGGGCCCTGGGCCTGGGCCTGGGCCTGGGCCTGGGCCTGGGCCTGGGCCTGGGCCTGGGCCTGGGCCTGGGCCTGGGCCTGGGCCTGGGCCTGGGCCTGGGCCTGGGGCCTGGGCCTGGGCCTGGGCCTGGGCCTGGGCCTGAGCCTGGGCCTGGGCCTGAGCCTGGGCCCTGGGCCTGGGCCTGGGCCTGGGCCTAGGCCTGGGCCTGGGCCTGGGCCTGGGCCTGGGCCTGGGCCTGGGCCTGGGCCTGGGCCTGGGCCTGGGCCTGGGCCTGGGCCTGGGCCTGGGCCTGGGCCTGGGCCTGGGCCTGGGCCTAGGCCCTGGGCCTGGGCCTGGGCCTGGGCCTGGGCCTGGGCCTGGGCCTGGGCCTGGGCCTGGGCCTGGGCCTGGGCCTGGGCCTGGGCCTGGGCCTGGCCTGGGCCCTGGGCCTGGGCCTGGGCCTGGGCCTGGGCCTGGGCCTGGGCCTGGGCCTGGGCCTGGGCCCTGGGCCTGGGCCTGGGCCTGGGCCTGGGCCTGGGCCTGGGCCTAGGCCTGAGCCTGGGCCTGGGCCTGGGCCTGGGCCTGGGCCTGAGCCTGAGGCCTGGGCCTGGGCCTGGGCCTAGGCCTGGGCCTAGGCCTAGGCCTGGGCCTAGGCCTAGGCCTGGGCCTGGGCCTGGGCCTGGGCCTGGGCCTGGGCCTGGGCCTGGGCCTGGGCCTGGGCCTGGGCCTGGGCCTGGGCCTGGGCCTGGGCCTGGGCCTGGGCCTGGGCCTGGGCCTGGGCCTGGGCCTGGGCCTAGGCCTGGGCCTGGGCCTGGGCCTGGGCCTGGGCCTGGGCCTGGGCCTGGGCCTGGGCCTGGGCCTAGGCCTGGGCCTGGGCCTGGGCCTGGGCCTAGGCCTGGGCCTGGGCCTGGGCCTGGGCCTGGGCCTAGGCCTGGGCCTGGGCCTGGGCCCTGGGCCTGGGCCTGGGCCTGGGCCTGGGCCTGGGCCTGGGCCTGGGCCTGGGCCTGGGCCTGGGCCTGGGCCTGGGCCTGGGCCTGGGCCTGGGCCTGGGCCTGGGCCTGGGCCTGGGCCTGGGCCTGGGCCTGGGCCTGGGCCTGGGCCTGGGCCTGGGCCTGGGCCTGGGCCTGGGCCTGGGCCTGGGCCTGGGCCTGGGCCTGGGCCTGGGCCTGGGCCCTGGGCCTGGGCCTGGGCCTGGGCCTGGGCCTGGGCCTGGGCCTGGGCCTGGGCCTGGGCCTGGGCCTGGGCCTGGGCCTGGGCCTGGGCCTAGGCCTGGGCCTGGGCCTGGGCCTGGGCCTGGGCCTGGGCCTGGGCCTGGGCCTGGGCCTGGGCCTGGGCCTGGGCCTGGGCCTGGGCCTGGGCCTGGGCCTGGGCCTGGGCCTGGGCCTGGGCCTGGGCCTGGGCCTGGGCCTGGGCCTGGGCCTGGGCCTGGGCCTGGGCCTGGGCCTGGGCCTGGGCCTGGGCCTGGGCCTGGGCCTGGGCCTGGGCCTGGGCCTGGGCCTGGGCCTGGGCCTGGGCCTGGGCCCTGGGCCTGGGCCTGGGCCTGGGCCTGGGCCTGGGCCTGGGCCTGGGCCTGGGCCTGGGCCTGGGCCTGGGCCTGGGCCTGGGCCTGGGCCTGGGCCTGGGCCTGGGCCTGGGCCTGGGCCTGGGCCTGGGCCTGGGCCTGGGCCTGGGCCTGGGCCTGGGCCTGGGCCTGGGCCTGGGCCTGGGCCTGGGCCTGGGCCTGGGCCTGGGCCTGGGCCTGGGCCTGGGCCTGGGCCTGGGCCTGGGCCTGGGCCTGGGCCTGGGCCTGGGCCTGGGCCTGGGCCTGGGCCTGGGCCTGGGCCTGGGCCTGGGCCTGGGCCTGGGCCTGGGCCTGGGCCTGGGCCTGGGCCTGGGCCTGGGCCTGGGCCTGGGCCTGGGCCTGGGCCTGGGCCTGGGCCTGGGCCTGGGCCTGGGCCTGGGCCTGGGCCTGGGCCTGGGCCTGGGCCTGGGCCTGGGCCTGGGCCTGGGCCTGGGCCTGGGCCTGGGCCTGGGCCTGGGCCTGGGCCTGGGCCTGGGCCTGGGCCTGGGCCTGGGCCTGGGCCTGGGCCTGGGCCTGGGCCTGGGCCTGGGCCTGGGCCTGGGCCTGGGCCTGGGCCTGGGCCTGGGCCTGGGCCTGGGCCTGGGCCTGGGCCTGGGCCTGGGCCTGGGCCTGGGCCTGGGCCTGGGCCTGGGCCTGGGCCTGGGCCTGGGCCTGGGCCTGGGCCTGGGCCTGGGCCTGGGCCTGGGCCTGGGCCTGGGCCTGGGCCTGGGCCTGGGCCTGGGCCTGGGCCTGGGCCTGGGCCTGGGCCTGGGCCTGGGCCTGGGCCTGGGCC
>JAMKOQ010000113.1:7500-64417 GCA_026770425.1 Boechera divaricarpa
TTGAAGAAGAAGCAAGATGAAGAGGGTGAGCCACCAAAGAACAATATGCCGCCATCTTATGAACCTAAGCTGCCTTTTCCTGGGCGCTTTAAGAAGCAAATGTTGGCTAAGCAGAGGGAGAAGTTCTTAGCACTTATGGATGGAGTGCAGGTCACTATGCCGCTGATGGATGTGATCAAGAACAATCCCACCTATTAAAGGTTCTTGAAAGACATGGTGACCAATAAGAAAAAGATGGAAAAAGGCATGGTTATGGTTAGCTATGAGTGCAGTGCAATCATCAAGAGGTCTTTACCAGTGAAGCTCGCAGACCCTGGTAGCTTCACGTTGCCTTGTGCCTTAGGATCCTTGCGTTTCCCTAAGAGTCTTTGCGATCCTGGCTCAAGCGTGAACTTAATGCCGCTAACCATTGCAAAGAAGATTGGAATTACCAAATTCCAGAAGTGCCGCATCTCATTGGTGCTGGTAGATCGTTCGGTACGTGTGCCAGTCGGTGTAGTTGAAGACTTACCATTGAGAGTAGGATACTATGATGTTCCAACTGACTTTGTAGTGTTGGAAATGGACGAGGAACCGGTTGATCCATTGATCCTAGGTAGACCTTTCCTTGCTACTGCTGGAGCACTCATAGACTGCAGAAAGGAAAGAATAGGTCTCCAGCTGGGGGACACAATTGTGAACTTTGACATTAAGAGGATAATGGAGAAACCAGACATTGGAGGTCAATGTTTCTATGTTAAAACTCTAGATGTTTTAGAAGGAGAAATGGAAGAGGAGCTGAGAACAGAGGATCCATTACAAGTAACTCTAACATTGGAAAAGAGTGAATTTGGGTACCTAAATGAAGATAGCAGAGCATATGAGAAGATGCTTTACACATTCATGGTGGTTGACAAGGAAATGGTACCATTGGAGATAACATCAGGAGTAGCGACTGATGAGTCGCCCGATAAATCGTGCACGAATGAGAAGGAAAACCATTGGAGCGAACTCAAGGCTCCGAAAATTGAGCTCAAGCAGCTCCCACAAGGGTTAAGGTACGCATTTCTTGGTCCCAACTCTACATATCATGTGATCATTAGAACATCGGCGAAGGAGAAGAAGTTCTTCCAGGGGAGGTTTGTATTAGTGGTTTGAGTGTAGCAGTAGCTAAAGGGAGTGTAGTAGTAGTAGTGGTATGAGAGAGTGAAACAACTGGGTATTACTCGTACAACTATGTACTAAAAAATATAACTGGGTATTACTGGTACAACTACATTGTAGGGTTTAGGGTTTAGGGTTTGGGATTTAGAGTTTATGTTTTATGGGTTATAATCGTATATATGGGTTACTGAAACCACCGTTAGTTCAATTAATTATTATATCTAATTATTAATCTAAAAAAATAGAAAATGACTTGTTGTAATCTTACAATATCTTAAACATGTATGTGTATTGTTAACTAGTTTGGCCATTATAATGCGAATTACTGAAACTTTATAATTTCAAAAGAAATTATTATGAAAGTTTATTAATTCTAATTTATTAACCTATTGTAGTCGATACAACTAGGAATAATGACTAAGAATACCGATACAACTAAAAAAACCTTAAAGTGACATTTATACAACTATGTGTGATCTAGTACTACTGGTACAACTGCAGTGTAAACCCTTCTAGTATGAATAAGTGTGAACGCAGATGATTTAATATTTTTTATTAAAAGTAGTGTGAACGCTCCAGTGTGAACACGCCTGTAATGTGAATGCGCATGTGAGGACACACCAGTGTGAACGCACCAATGTGAACGCACTAGTGTGAACGCGCCAGTGTGAGTTGTACTCATTTGTATTCGTTACACATAGTTGTACTCAGTTGTATTCGTACTACTCAGTTATATTCGTTACTTACATAGTTGTGCTCAGTTTTATTCGTAACACATAGTTGTAGTCAATTGTATTCGTACTACTCGGTTGTATTCATTAATAACATAATTGTACTCAATTGTATTCATTAATAACCAGTTGTATTCGTTAATGACATAGTGATACTCAGTTGTATTTAGTGATACTCAGTTGTATTTTTAATTACATAGTTGTACTCAGTTGTATTTAGTGATACTAAGTTGTATGTTATGCAAACAGCCACATAAAACCAGATAAAACCAAAAGTACCTAAAGACATAACCAAAGTTCTGCAAACATCCACAGAAAGCCATATAAAACCAAAATTACCTAAAGATAAAAAAACACAAAAGAGTTCAAGCATTCAAGCATATGGACTTTTCCTAAACTTAGAAGGACATGCTTTCCTTCTCCTAGCTTCCGACCTTTTCGTTGGAGAAGTTACTTTAACTGGAGATGGATGGTCTTCTTCATCACCCTCACCCTCAGCGCCAGCATCATCTCCATCCCCACCTTCACCCTCATCACCCTTACCCTCACTCTCAGCGCCTGCATTGTCTCCATCCTCACATTCATCCTCATCACACTTAGATGCTATCTTGCAGATTATAGCATAATCAGTGTTTTTGAAGAATAAAGTTCCCGGAGCAAGTGGCTCAATATATAACCTGCAATCCAAACACATTTTTAGTTAGTAGTTGTATCGATTGATACTCAGTTGTACAATAACGTGTAGTTGTATCAAATGATACTCAGTTGTACAATAACGTGTAATTGTATCGATTGAACAATATGATGGCCAATATGATGCTGTTAACCAACATAACATGTATTTCTGTAAGCAGGTCGATTAGGCAATTGAGCTCCGGGAATGAAATCTATGTTGTGCTCAATGCCTCTAATAGGCGGCAGTTCTTGGTGGAAACTCATCGGGAAACACGTCTGAATATCTTTCAAACAGAAACTTAACCTTCTCTGGCAAGCCGACCCCAAAAAAGAAATAAGAAAAAAAGACCACAATTGAAGAAGCTGGCTCGAAAGACCAGGATTGATAAGACTTTGTTTTTGGTGTCTTGAAATCATAACTAGTCTCTACTTCTAAAATTTTGTTACCAAACTCGGGAAATTTGATATGAAAAATCATATAATTGATATGCCTACAATGCTACAACAAAAAAATGTGTTACTCCCGGAGGCGATCCAGAGTATAAGCAAAGCACGACAATTTTTCGTAAATAATTTAAAACTCTTCCTATATGGATTAAAGTAGTAATGACAATTTGGTAGTAATGTTTTTTTTCTAACAAAACCAGTAAGGGTGTAATTATAAGCGTAAATATTCTACAAATTTCCAAAAGATCTATATTAGTCTAGTAATTATACAACATGCCATTTTAATTATTCTCTCTTAAAAAAACATAAATTAAAGAGTGCATACTACAAACGATGTTCGTTGTTACACATTTACACACAAAAATGTTGAAATCGAACGTAGAAGTAGAAACTTGTGACTGTATCGGTGGTACATGAGCTTGAAGTACTACTTTGTCTGAAAAGGAAACAATGGTTCAACCTCTAAGCATGACAAAGACGATGTACCGATGTTGTATTGAGAAGCTGGAGCAGTAACATTCACATTGGTCCAAGAGTCTAACCCTATGTTAACTTCCACGACTCTTTCCTCTTTTTCTTCCTCAGTTTCACTAACATACTCAGGTGGTTCCATATCTCCAAGATACGAACGAATCCTCTCTAATTCCATCGACACTTCTCTCATGTTTGGTCGTTTCTTTCCTTTCAAATTTAGACACCTCCTTGCAATTTTTGCCACTTTAGTAACTTGATCCAACTTGCAGCCATCTCTGATCCGTGCATCGATAATATCAAAGAGTTTGTTCTCATTCATAGCAAGAATCAAGTAAGTTGCCAATATTCTATTTTCTTGAGACCGCATAAAAGAAATAGACTTTTCTCCGGTGATTAACTCTGCTAGCACAACCCCAAAGCTATAGACATCACTCTTTGATGTGAATTGGCTAGTCTGGAAGTACTCAGGATCCATATATCCCATCGTGCCTGAAACTAACGTTGTCAGATGGGTATGATCCACTGTAACCGATCTTGAAGTTCCAAAATCTGAAACTTTGGCTCGATATTTCTCATCTAACATGATGTTTGTAGACTTGACGTCTCTGTGATAGATTGGAGATGATGCAGCCGAATGCAAGTATGAAAGAGCTCCTGCAATATCTACTGCTATACGGAGACGCACGTCCCAAGTAACCATCGTGTAATCATCAAGCTCATCGTGAAGATGTTCGAAAAGGTTGCCATTGGGAACAAACTCGTAGACGAGAACAGGGACATTTGTCTCAAGGCAACAACCCAAAAGTTTCACGATATTTCTATGGTTAATCTGCGAAAGAATCACAACCTCATTGATGAACTCTTCGAGCTTGTCTTCGTCCACAACTTTGGACTTCTTTACTGCTACAATTCTACCATCGACAAGCATTCCTTTGTAAACAGTACCTTGACCACCCTGACCAAGTATTCTATTTAAGCTGAAGTTTTCGGTGGCTTTCTCTAACTCTCTCGAGCTGAACACTCTTGTCTTCTCGACGTTGCCTTTTGTTGAAGTTAATTGTTGTTGCAACAATAAACCCCCATTACGTTTGAAGAACTTCTTCTTTTGGTGTAGCCTAATTTGTTTTCTAATAAATTTGTATAACCAATATATTCCACCAATAAAGATCAACAAGCCAAAACTCACACCGATCCCTGCAAACCCAGACAAAAAAAAAATTATTAAAATTATCTTTTCTTTTCTATTGCTGGGGTAGATGGTAATATAAATATTGTTGATTTAGGGACAGTAATTTAGGTAAATTGACACTTATTTAAATGTAAAGAATTTCAATCAATTTAATTTTTTTTGTCTATTTAGACCCATTAAAATTCTTTTGACTTATAATAGATTTTATGGTTTCCTGTCAAATCGTAAACCATATTTTTCCGCCTAACCGGGTTTTGCCACAAAAAAATTCAAAATCCTATTTTATATCAAATTGCAGAATTGTTTTTTCACCAAAATCGTTAGATTGCATTTTCTATCAAAATCAGAAAAAAACTGCATTTTTGCCTAAATTGCGTATTCCACAAAAATTACAAAATTGCGTATTTTTGCAAAAATTAAGAATTACATATTTTTGCAAAATTGCAAAATTGTGTTTTTTGCCAAAATTGTGGATTGTGTTTTCCTATTATAATAAATTAAATTCTTTCCTTAAAATGGAGATTTAGGAAATAAATTTTAAATTTATTGACCATTTATAAAAATAAAATAAAAATTATTTTTTCTTATTTTTATTATTATTTAATTATAATTAATAAAAATTTGTTAAAACATAAACGGATCTTGTTTAATTACGCATTTATTATTATTAAAACGTATTTAATAAATGGGTATAAATAGATTTTTTTTTTTTTTTAAGTATAACATACCGTATCTATTTATTAAATGGTTTTCAAACTCGAATTGACATCCGAAAGCTTTTATGGATGAAGAAAAGATTCCATAACTTACCTATAGAAATTAGTCGAGTCTTTGGGTACACACATCTATAGTCTCCCTGCACATTGACACACGTTCTATCCCTAGCACAGGAGCCTTCATCTAGGCCACATTCGTCTTTATCTGGATAAAGAAGTAGAGGAGAATGCTAATCAAAAAATCGAAACGATGCTCTCATAACTTTATTGACCATGACTTTTTGTATTATTAAAAAAAAAATCATACAAATCCATCAATTACTTTATTATTATTTAGATACATGATTTTTTTTATTCTCATAGTACGTTAACTAATATCTTCTTATATTATAATTAGAAAATTGTCCATTTATGCACAAAATTATTTAATTTTTTCATATTTTATCCGATTGTATTTGTGTTTATAATTCTGATCGACATCTTCAACATAAATATTATTTTATTAATTATAATAGTTTTGTTTGACGATAATTTATACATTTATGTAATAAATAGATTTATATATACCACCAAAAATAACCATTTAATGAAACATATTTTAATGACTAAAATGATAAAATAATTATACGTGTTAATATTTGATTTTGTATTTAAGTAATCTAACAAAAAAATGTTTAATCAATTGTTAATATAGAAAAAAAGGAAAATGTAATAATTTATTATTTTTCAAGAAAATAATAATTAAGATTAAATTATTGAGATAATTAAAAAGTTAAAAACAAATTAATCTACTATTTATATTTAAAATTTTTGTTTTATATTTATTCAATAAGAAAATTTCAAATATAAAATTTTCATGAAGATATTTGTACTGAGATATTTTTAGGAAGATAGTAATGAATAAATTAACAGTAAAGTTATCCATAGATTGTGTTTCTATAATTTACTTTTATAACCTTCAAATAACTTATGTAAAAATAAGATTATAAACGATTTTAATGAAATATTATGTAAATGTAATAAAAGCAAATATTTTTTCCTAAAAAGGCATATTTTATCTTATAGTAGAAATACTAATTCTTAAACTTTACACATTTAACATTATTGTTTTAACCGAATGTTAATGTCTGCTAATTTTTAAAATTTTTAAAATAATATTTAAATAATAAAGTATATTAACTTTCTAAGAACGAAAAGTAAACCAAAAGAATTCCAAAAATACTTAAAATCTAAAAATTAATTAAAACTTTAAAAAATAATAGAGAACATATTAAAATTATACTATATTTTAATTTCTGATGTAAAAGTTAAAACTTTTATTGATATAAAATAAAAGGACAAATTTTTTGAAGTACCAAAAATATGAGATGTCTTTAAAGAATACCAAATACAATTTTCCAAAAATAAGACTAATAACTTTAAATACAATTACTAACCTTGGCATCCGATTCCGTCGTATGGGTTGCCTTCGTAACCATTATTGCATCCACAACTTGCATAGCTTAAATCAACATTATAAGCACATAAACACTTTGCTGTTGGATCAAAAGATGCCTTCTCATTTGCTGTTGGATCAAAAGATGCCTTCTCATTGTACTCTGTTGGATCAAAAGATGCCTTCTCATTGTACTCTGTTAGATTCTGGCATCCCAAAGAGTCTATGAACGAAGAATTGGTCATCGTGTGAATGAACCATCCTAGCTCAACATCAGAATATCGTCGAGCATAAATTTGTTGTGGACTGTATCCACCAAACATATCGTATGATTTGCCTGCTAAGAAAGCAACTTTGCACCCTTTAGTTGTTGTCTTGCTATCTTCTATTTGGACATCAACAACATGTTGAATTTGGTGGATATCAGGCATGCTTGCCTTGCAGCATCCAATACCATTGCAACTTGTTGCACTGATTTCTTTACAATCACTTATACCATGCTTGTGATAGCAATTGATTGTTGCAAAATAATCATCTGAAACTGTACGGTTTTTTACGCCACAACTTGACTTGCATCCCACCATGCTTGGCTCGACATTTGTTAATGATGCTGTGTTGTCGCAACCAAACGCTATCAGTGAATTACTGAATCCAACAAAAAAAGGGGTACCCGTCAAATTCAAAAGTGAATCAGGCTTTTCTTCATCGGTGGAGCATCCTTTTGAAATCATTGGGTTTTTTATGACAATTGACCCATAAATACTGAAACTTATATTACTTGGAAAAGTAATATTCACAACTTGCTTTCGAATTATGGAAAGAAAAGGTACGGACATCCCCGAAATATTAGCACATTCGATTTCGTACCACTTCTCGAGACAGCAACCCTTTCCGATTCCAAATGGGTATGGAATGTCGATTCCTCCACATTGCCTAAGACAAGAGCTTGAAGTGGTGAGATCAAGGTTCAACAAAAGTATAAAGGAGAAGAGAATCAAAAGGGAACAACTATTATTAGAGCTCATGTTTATCTGGTCAAAAAAAAAAAAAAAATCTATTTTTTTTATTTTGCCTGAGTATTATATATTTGCTAAAATGCATAAGGCTTTTATAAGAAAGAGGAAGAAGAGAATTGCTTCCGTTTACTTGGACACAGTAATAGGTCTTAAGTCTTTGTGTTTGAATTTTCTGAGAAAAGCTTCCGTTTACTTGGACTTGGACACAATAATAGGTCTCAAGTCTTTGTGTTTGGATTTTCTCTTCTCAATAATGTCATTGGAGACAAGTCAAAAATTGAATGCCAAGTTTTCAAATTTGCCCAAAGGTTTTTTCAAGAAAGCAACTTTTGCAGTTTCCTCTTTGAGTTGTGTTACTATCGCAGATCTTGTCAAAAATAACTCTTGTTTTGTTTGGAGCTGGATTCGCATCCTACGACTCATTTGATTACCGTAGAAACTATCGATGAAGGTGATTGTTTCCCTATTTCTATTTTTTTCTTTTGCCTGAGTATTATATATTTGCTAAAATGCATAAGGCTTTTATAAGAAAGAGGAAGAAGAGAATTGCTTCCGTTTATTTGGACACAGTAATAGGTCTCAAGTCTTTGTGTTTGAATTTTCTGAGAAAATGCTTTTGTTTACTTGGACACAGTAATAGGTCTCAAGTCTTTGTGTTTGAATTTTCTGAGAAACTGCTTTCGTTTACTTGGACACAGTAATAGGACTCAAGTCTTTGTGTTTGGATTTTCTCTTCTCATTAATGGCATTGGAGACAAATCAAAAAGCTCTTGAGATGGTTTTCCGTGATATTCTTGACCCGAGTAATTAACTTTGAAGTCCTTATGGCTTCATGACCCTCCAAAATACTCCAAAATTGTAGATTTCACTTCAAATACCTATAAACATACAAACACACACAAATGCACTAAAACTATCCTAAATGCATGGTTAAAATATATAAAACTACACTAAATAAATGCATGAAAACGTATAAAATATGATGCTATCAGAGAAGAATCTTGATTTACCAATCTCCAAAGTTGCGTCCGTAACAGAGCCTGATTGAATCCTTGAATGTCCTTAAACCCTAAACCACCATCTCTCTTTGGAATACTGATCTTATCCCAAGCCTTCCAATGAATTACTCTTTCTGTTACAGGGTTTCTCCACTTACCTTAGAAGTTATTTTTGTACAGAGCCTTTTTGGAAGTTTGAAGCAGGACATGGTGAAAGTTTGAAGAGCCAGGACCACTACCTTAATCGGAGTCTCCTTGTCACCTTGAGAGAGAAATTTTGACTTCCACGAGTTCAACTTCTTGTCCACCACTTCATTCAAATAACCAAGGATTTTTCTCTTAGACCCTATAAAAATCTCTGGTAAACCTAGGTAGAACCCCTTCCCTCCTTCACTGTGAATTCTTGAAACCTTTTTGAAATTGACTTTCTCATGCTCTACCAAACAGCAAACCTGACTTGGAGAAGTTGATCTTTTGACCCGAGATTCTGTTTTCGCAAATAATTTAAAACTTTTCCTATATATATTAAAGTAGTAATGACATTTTGGTAGTAATGCTTTTTTTTTTCCCTAACAAAGCCAAAGAAGCGTAAATATTCTACGAATTTCCAAAAGATCTATATTAGTCTACTAATTATACAATATGCTATTTTATTTATTCTCTCTTACAAAAGAAAAACATAAAATAAAGAGTGCATACTACAAACGATATTCGTTATTACACATTTGGAGACATGAATATAAATAGTTACTTTTACACACAAAAATGTTGAAATCGAACGTAGAAGTAGAAACTTGTGACTGTATCGGTGGTACATGAGCTCGAAGTACTAATTTGTCTGAAAAGGAAACAATTGTTCAACCTCTAAGCATGACAAAGACGATGTACCGATGTTGTATTGAGAAGCTGGAGCAGTAACATTCACATTGGTCCAAGAGTCTAACCCTATGTTAACTTCCACGACTCTTTCCTCTTTTTCTTGCTCAGTTTCACTAACATACTCATGTGGTTGCATATCTCCAAGATACGAACGAATCCTCTCTAATTCCATCGACACTTCTCTCATGTTTGGTCGTTTCTTTCCTTTCAAATTTAGACACCTCCTTGCAATTTTTGCCACTTTAGTAACTTGATCCAACTTGCAGCCATCTCTGATCCGTGCATCGATAATATCAAAGAGTTTGTTCTCTTTCATAGCAAGAATGAAGTAAGTTGCCAATGTTCTATTTTCTTGAGACCGCATAAAAGAAATAGACTTTTCTCCGGTGATTAACTCTGCTAGCACAACTCCAAAGCTATAGACATCACTCTTTGAAGTCAATTGGCTAGTCTGGAAGTACTCAGGATCCATATATCCCATCGTACCTGAAACTACCGTTGTCAGATGGGTATGATCCACTGTAACCGATCTTGAAGTTCCAAAATCCGAAACTTTGGCTCGATATTTCTCATCTAACATGATGTTTGTAGATTTGACGTCTCTGTGATAGATTGGAGATGATGCAGCCGAATGCAAGTATGAAAGAGCTCCTGCAATATCTACTGCTATACGGAGACGCACGTCCCAAGTAACCATCGTGTAATCATCAAGCTCATCGTGAAGATGTTCGAAAAGGTTGCCATTGGGAACAAACTCGTAGACGAGAACAGGGACATTTGTCTCAAGGCAACAACCCAAAAGTTTCACGATGTTTCTATGGTTAATCTGCGAAAGAATCACAACCTCATTGATGAACTCTTCGAGCTTGTCTTCGTCCACAACTTTGGACTTCTTTACTGCTACAATTCTACCATCGACAAGCATTCCTTTGTAAACAGTACCTTGACCACCCTGACCAAGTATTCTATTTAAGCTGAAGTTTTCGGTGGCTTTCTCTAACTCTCTCGAGCTGAACACTCTTGTCTTCTCGACGTTGCCTTTTGTTGAAGTTAATTGTTGTTGCAACAATAAACCCCCATTACGTTTGAAGAACTTTTTCTTTTGGTGTAGCCTCATTTGTTTTCTAATAAATTTATATAACCAATATATTCCACCAATAAAGATCAACAAGCCAAAACTCGCACCGATCCCTGCAAACCCAGACAAAAAAAATTATTAAAATTATCTTTTCTTTTCTATTGCTGGGGTAGATGGTAATATAAATATTGATGAATTTAGGGATAGTAATTTAGGTAAATTCACACTTATTTAAATATAAAGAATTTCAATCATTTTTTTTTTGTCTATTTAGACCCATCAAAATTCTTTGACTCACAATAGGCTTTATGGTTTCATGCAAAATCGCAAACCATGTTTTTTTCACCAAAAACGTTAAATTGCATTTAAACTCTGAACAATGAGGTGAGGTATGTAAACTCTTAATCCTGGTTTGGCTTTCTAAACTTTTTTAAATTTAAAACATTCTGTTGACCAAAAAAACCGTTAAATTGTATTTTTTAGCAAAACCAAAAAACGTTGCGTTTGTTGCTAAATCGCGTATTCCATAAAAAATACAAAAGTGCATAGTTTTGCAAAAATTATGAAATTGCATATTCTTGCAAAAATTATGAATCGCGTATTTTTGCAAAAATTGCATAATTATATTTTTCATCAAAATTGTGATTGTGTTTTTCCACCATGGCAGAAAACGCATTTTCATAATATAATAAATTAAATTCCATCATAACTTAGGAAATAAAAATTAAATTTAGTGACCATTTATAAAACAAATTCAAACCTAAATTTTTATTATTTTATCATTATTTAATTATAATTCATAAAAAGAAATGTAAAAATAAATGGATCGAGTTTAATTATTCATTTATTCTTTTTAAAACGTATTTAATAAATGGGTCTAAATAGATTTATTTTTTTAGTATATTATACCGTATCTATTTAGTAAATGGTTTTCAAACTCGGATTGACATCCCTATTGATGAATCACCATTTGTCCGAAAGCTTTAAATGGATGAAATAACTTACATATAGGAATTAGTAGAGTCTTTGGGTACACACATTTATAATGTCCCTGCAAATTGACACATGTTCTTCCCCTCCCACATTTATAATAGCGTTCATAGCCAAGGCCACGAATATAGCCAAGGCCACATTCGTCCTCATCTGGATAAAGAAGTAGAAGAGAATTCTAATCAAAAATTCAAAACGATGCTCTCATAACATTTATAGTGTCCCTGCAAATTGACACATGTTCTTCCCCTCACACATGTCCCTTCTAGGCCACATTCGTCGATATCTGGATAAAGAAGTATTATTTTATCCTTATAACCAAAAATTCAAAACCAATTCAGACAAATCCATCAATTATTTTATTATTATTAAGATACGTGAATTTTTTTTTTATTCTCATAGTACGTTAAGTAATATATTTTCTTATTATAATTAGTGAGTATCAATATTTTGCAAAAAATTATTATATTATTTAAATATTCTATCCGACTGTATTTGTATTTATAATTCTGATCGATATCTTCTACATAAATATTATTTTATTAATTTATGATAGTTTTGGTTGACGATAATTTTTAAGTTTATGTAATAAAAATATTTATATATACCAGTAAAAATAACTATTTAGCGAAAAATATTATAATGACTAAAATAATAAAATAATTATAAGCGTTTATATTTGATTTCGTATTTAAGTAATCTAAGAAAAAAGTGTTTAAATAATTGATGATATAGAAAAAAATAATAGGAAAATGTAATAATTTATTATTTTACGATAAAATAATAAATAAGATTAAATTGTTGAGATAATAAAAATTAAAAAAAAAATTAATCTACTACTTATATTTTAAATATTTTTTATATATTTTTTTCAAAAAAAAGTTGAAATATATATTGTTCATGAAATATTTGTACTAAGATTTAGGAAGATAGTAATGAATAAATTAACAGTAAAGTTATGCATAGATTGTGTTTCTATAATTTACTTTTAAAACCTTCAAATAACTTAGGTAAAAGTAAGATTTAAAAAGATTTTTAATGACATATATTGTAAATATAATTAAAGCAAAGATTTTCCTCCTAAAAAGGTATATTTTCTCTTATAGTAGAAATACTAATTCTCAAACTTTACACGTTTAAAATTATTATTTTAACCGAATATTAATATTTGCTAGTTTTATAAATTTTAAAATAATATTAAAATAATAAATTATATCAACCTGTTTTAAAATTAATTTTAACGAATTCCAAAAATACTTAAAATCTAAAAATTAATTAAAACTTTAAAAAAATAATAGAGAACATATTAAAATTATACTATATTTTAATTTCTGATGTAAAAGTTAAAACTTTTATTGATATAAAATAAAAGGACAAATTTTTTGAAGTACCAAAAATATGAGATGTCTTTAAAGAATACCAAATACAATTTTCCAAAAATAAGACTAATAACTTTAAATACAATTACTAACCTTGGCATCCGATTCCGTCGTATGGGTTGCCTTCGTAACCATTATTGCATCCACAACTTGCATAGCTTAAATCAACATTATAATCACATAAACACTTTGTAGTTGGATCAAAAGATGCCTTCTCATCTGTTATATTCTTGCATCCCAAAGAGCCTATGAACGAAGGATTCGTCGTCGTGTGAATGAACCATCCTAGCTCAACATCAGAATATCGTCGAGCATGAATTTGCTGTGGACTGTATCCGCCAAACATATCGTATGATTCGTCTTCTGGGAAAGCAACTAAGAAAGCAACTTTGCACCCTTTAGTTGTTGTGTTGCTATCTTCTATTTTGACATCAACAACACGTTGAAGCCCATCAGGCAAGCTTGCCTTGCAGCATCCAATACCATTGCAACTTGTTTCACTGATTTCTGTAAAATAATCATCTGAAGCTGTACGGTTTTCCACGCGACAACTTGACTTGCATCCCACCATGCTTGGCTCGACATTCGTTAATGATGCTGTGTTTTCACAGCCAGCCGCTATCAGTGTATTACTGAAGCCAACATAAAAAGGGGTACCCGTCAAATTCAAAAGTGAATCAGGCTTGTCTTCATCGGTGGAGCATCCTTTTGAAATCATTGGGTTTTTTATGACAATTGCCCCATAAATACTGAACATACCATCCGGAAGAGTAATACTCACAACTTGCTTTCTAATTATGGAAAGAAAAGGTTGGAACATCCCCGAAATAGAGCTATTAGCACATTCGATTTCGTACCACTTCTCGAGATAGCAACCCTTTCCGATTCCAAATGGGTATGGAATGTCGATTCCTCCACATTGCCTAAGACAAGAGCTTGAAGTGGTGAGATCAAGGTTAAAAAAAAGTATAAAGGAGAAGAGAATCAAAAGGGAAAAACTTTTATTAGAGCTCATGTTTATCTGGTAAAAAAAAAAAAAAAAAATCTATTTTTTTCTTTTGCCTGAGTATTATATATTTGCTAAAATGCATAAGGCTTTTATAAGAAAGAGGAAGAAGAGAATTGCTTCCGTTTACTTGGACACAGTAATAGGTCTTAAGTCTTTGTGTTTGAATTTTCTGAGAAAATTAAAGCTTCCGTTTACTTGGACTTGGACACAATAATAGGTCTCAAGTCTTTGTGTTTGGATTTTCTCTTCTCAATAATGTCATTGGAGACAAGTCAAAAATTGAATGCCAAGTTTTCAAATTTGCCCAAAGGTTTTTTTTCAAGAAAGCAACTTTTGCAGTTTCCTCTTTGAGTTGTGTTACTATCGCAGATCTTGTCAAAAATAACTCTTGTTTTGTTTGCAGCTGGATTTGCATCCTACGACTCATTTGATTACCGTAAGAACTATCGTTGAAGGTGATTGTTTCCCTAATTCTATGTTGATCATAGAGAAGAAAGTTGTGCCGTATGAAAACAATATGTTTTAGAGCTTTGCTCCTCATGTAATGTAATAAGTCTAATCCCTTTTGATATTGTCAAAGATAATTTCTCATTTTTTTTTGTTTTTGTTTTTGTAAATGACTATTTTACGTTAAATCATCTTATATATTTGTAAATGTAAATGATATCAACGGAAACACGGTGGCGCAGATGGTAAAACTCGACATGTGCGATCCTTGGTACAACTGAGTATTTAATTGGGAACAATTAGGTGCAGCAGATACAACTTGGTACGAAAAGTATCAGTACCATGTAACATTGGTACAATTAACCTATTTGTACCTAGTTGTACCCAGGTCATGGCTATTTTCGTCAATTCAATGAAAAGAGGTGTATAGTAAATAAAGAGAGGCAAACCTGATTTGAGGTAGTCCATTAGGGAAAAATCAGAATTTGATCCTCTAAGTTATATAGTGTGTGAGGACACAGGCCCCACACTCTTTTTCCCCTTTCATATACAAAATATAGAAGTTATAGTATACTTTGATGCAACACGTCCTTACTTAAAAAAATGAAAAATTAAGAGACCGTTATTAGTTCAATGGTTTATAAGTTCATATAGAATTTGGAAATCATTATTAATTTTGATCAAACTTATGGATTTTAAAATGGGAAAAATGTTTAAAAAATGCCGAACTTTCAAATCCCTACCTATTCGGGACACAAGAAAAAGTTTCGACATACTGCTGACTTCCGATTAAATCCTCGATGGGCTTTGATTAATCTGTTTTAGGCACACCGTTATCTCAGTTAACGGACCAACCTAACACTATCCATCCAAACATTGTTGCCGTTTGTTTTGTAACAATGTGTTTTAAACTAACCTTACAAACCAAAAAAAATCCCAAATTCGACTACAAAACCCCTAAATTGAATTTGGGAAAACTTAAAAAAAAAAAAAAAATCAATTGATCTTTTCATCCTCCGTATCATCACCGTCGTCTTGTCCTCCATTGACGACGAAGGTTTCTCTCAACTTTAAGCCGGAGAAGAAGGGTTGGAGGAGGAGTTGTTACCGGATAATGATATGCAGAGCTATGGTTCAAGAACCTGTTCAAGGGATTCCTTCGGTTTACGCTGTTCAAAACTAGATGCTTGATTCAATCTCCTCTGTTTTCGGTTGAAGTAAGTGTTATTCGATTCGAAGAGGGAAGACAAGGCGGAGATATTAAGCGACGGATAATCCCAGTCGTTAGAATCAGTTTGATCACAACAAACGTAAACAAAATAGCCAGGATTTAACTCACGATCAGTGCTCTAAACGTGAGCCACCAGATTCATTGTTGAAGAGATCGTCGTCTTTTTCTACAGTTTTTTACAACAATACTTATAGTTCATTTTGTTGTAATACAAACAAAACCAATTAAGCTCTTCTTTCTAGAGTGTGTTGTTTAAAGCTCAGCGTTAATGGCCTCACGAGCTCATATCTCTGTTTGCTTTCCCTTCATTGGCTGAAGAACATTTGAACACCATCTTCAATCAGATCAATTCCAAAATCTTCTCGATAGAGTCCACTTGCAATTTTATAATGCTATCTATCTTTATTTATATTTATGTGTTTTTAATCCATATGGTTGTAAGTAACAACTATGGAGCCCTTTAGCAAAATAATTTTTTTATCGCTTGTATTGTAACATCCGGACTACTTCTTCTTCTTCTTCGGTACCACCAGATCCATTGTTGAAGAGATCGTCGTCTTTTTTGGATCGTTGCTCTACCTCCATAACTATTGATGAATGAATCAGATCTGACGAAGAGAGATTAAGAGTAGAAATCGCCGATGAAAGGGGAATAAAAGCTGGAGATTTCTGAAACTGATTCTAGTATGTGAGTGAGAGAGGAGGATTTGGGCTCTAGTTACAGGGAAGATCACTGATATTCTTTTTCTGAATTTTAAGTTTCAGATGGAAAGCAAAAAAAATATCAAACAAACGAAAACAGTGTTCCGATGGATGACGTTAGGTTGGTCCGTTAAATAGAGATTTTTTCCTGCGTCTCGAATAGGTGAGGATTAGAAATAGATATTTTTAAAAGTTCGGCATTTTATTGACATTTTTCCGAAAACTACATTATTGGTTCGTCCTTACATAAAATCATGCACTATTAAATTCCAACAATTTACATGGATTTTCAAAACTTTACCAACTCGTAATTGGTTGATGATCTTAACGTGAAATATGGCCAGAGTTATGCCTCATGTTGCATGGAATTATTCCAAAGATTTCATCATCAGAGAGAAGAAGAAGCTTGTAGCGAATCTCAACCGCGGTACAAAGGACGGATAGACAACCTCGTCAAATAAGATTTGAGTTTGGGTAGCTGCTGCGAACAGGAGAAGAGACCAAGGATTAGGAAAAGGTCACCGCTGCTGAAACCTAAGTTGATGCAATCAGATTGAGACATATGTACCTGATTAAAATGCTGCCCTTGTAGATATTATTCTCCTCACTTCATGAAGAAAACTTCACAGCAACACAAGTGCTGAGGAGTCCCTCTTCTTTTAACACATCCTACACGCAAGAGAAACTGTGAGGGGGAACTAATATCTGATAAGAGCAGGAAGTGATGCATGAAGTTCTGATAAGCACTGGAACATCCAGTTCAGTAACTGTTCTCTCGGTAGCTCCAACAGAAGTTCCGCCTACACATATCATGTAAAACCCTTAAGTTCATCTTAAGCGTGGCATGAAAAAGATTACAAACACCACTAATTTACTCATAAAGTACCATTATTTGATCTCCTTCGTATATCAAGGAGCTTCGGTACACGTCACAATTCATGGAATCTGTGATCAGCTTGAACACCTTCTTACTCATATTTGTTTTCATGACAACTATCTTCCCTGATGCATAAATTCTGTTTACACCAAGATCAGCCGCCATGCGTCTCACATACAGCTTCTTTAAAATAATCTCCATGGAGTAAGGTTCTTTCCCATATTGGCGACGCAGGTTCTCTGTGAATTGCATTAGACTCCACATATCTTTCTCAGCTTCATTGATGATCTCCATCGGATTTTCCAGGTAATTTACATACTCCGAGGGAAGCCGGGAATTTATATTTATGTCAATCTGGAAAACAGAGAAAAAAGAGGAATTAGAAAGGCATTAATTACTATAGTTCGAGGCATAACAACTGCATTAAAATTTGAAGTTCTCCAGTTACTCCTGCACAAGTAACATACCTAATAACTATCATATTTAGCCTCCATAATACACTTAGAAACATTCTGATCTTGTGTCAATTTAAATCTAAAGCAATACCTTTCTTACAAGTTGAAATGGAACATACCTTCACTAGGTTATATGGAACCGAAAAAATACGGAGTTCCTCCACCTATAGAAACAACCAACAAAATTGACTCACAAGTCAATAACCAAGCCTAATTTTTAAAGAGCATAAACAAAAGGCTCATCAGTGACATAATCAGTGAAAATGTAGAAGGATACTTTAATCATAATATACCTTGGACAGACTCTCAAAAGCATTTCAAAGAAGAGATCGATACCGACATTTCCAACATCCCCTGTCTGTTGTTCCCCAAAGATTGTCCCAAAACCTCTTATACCCATATCCCTCTCCGCAAGTTGGAAACCTTGTCCAAGTTCACGACACTCTTCAAGAGCGCTAAGCCTTTCCTGCATAGTCAGCTTATACTTTACATGCCAGCGTACGCAAGGGAATAGAACAAATAAAGTCACCCCCAATACCAGTGCTTGATCGAGAGCAGCGATTTATCGGGATAAAATAGGTAGGCATGAGCTTCTTTATCTGCCCGACCAACCCTTCCACGCAACTGTTGACCGCAACAAGAGGAAGATATCTAAGAAGCTACTCACCTTTTGCTGTGAAAGTGTTAGGAACCTTGATCCCAACTTTCACTCCAGAGAGTAAAAACCTCACCTTTCCCCTTTTGTTTCTCTCGATTTAGATCCCAAATGAAACAGTGAATGTTTGTAATAAAAGATGAGTATTGATATTTAAGGGAAATGGCGATTTACAGAGAACTTATGCAAGATTTACAAATGACAGGAAAGAAAGAAACGAAATCTTTGTGTTTTGCTCCCAAAACACAAAGCCTCTAGCAATATGCTAGCCCTACAAACTTCACTCCAAAAACTGTCCTGCTCTCCTCCGCTCTATTTCCTTTTTATACGACTTCAATACCCTAGGTGCTGGGTGGTGTTGAGCCGCTAGCAGTTGTCTCCTTTTTGTCGTTGAGTGCCATCTCACTGTTCTTACACCCTTTGGTTGTTGGATTGAACTTATCCTTAAATGCCAGCTCATCTTTTTTTAACGCAAAAGGAACAACTGCTGTTAATTTACCCTTTGGTGTCTCTTTCTCGTTTGCCTTCTTCTTGCTATTTGTCTTCTTTCTGAAATATACTTGCAAGGGCCTATCAATGCTCCCCCTTTGAGTAAGAGCTTGTCCCCAAGCTCAATGGAGGAAATTGTTGCAGCAAAGTTTGAACCAAAACCCATTCGTTCGCATCAGCTGGCAAACCTTTCCATTTAATCAAAGCTTCAAGCTTACCAACAGAGTTGTAGCGGCTGTCAAGAACGGCCGCAGGTTCGATGATCAATTCCTCAACTTGGCTGAGGGCAGGGGGAAGTTCCTGCAATGGAATGTGATCACCAATCGCAGGTTTGAGTAAGGAAGCGTGAAAGACATTGTGGATGTGAGAACCCGGTGGAAGTTTGAGTTTATAGGCTGCTTTGCCTATCTTCTCGAGAATCTCGAAGGGACCAAAGAACTTGGCAGCGAGTTTTTTGCATATTCGGCGTGCTATAGAAGCTTGACGGTAAGGACGTAGCTTTAAATAAACCATCTGCCCAACGCTGTACTCCACATCGCGGCGGTGGCTGTCCGCATATTTTTTCATCGCCGCCTGTGCTTGTCGCAGATGTGATTTTATCTCAGCTAGCATCGCATCTCTCTCCTTAAGTGCTCTCTCCAGCTCGTAGTTGGAAGTAGAACCTGCTTCGAACTGGAGCAAGGTTGGGGGTGGGCGGCCGTAAACAACATCAAATGGAGTGGTTTTTAAAGCCGTATGATAGGATGTGTTATAGTGCAACTCCGCCCAGGAAAGGAACTTGTGCCAGGCACGCGGTTGGGATGAAGCAAAGCAGCGGAGGTAAGTCTCGAGACAACGATTGAGGACTTCCGTTTGGCCATCCGACTCAGGGTGATAGGACGTGCTATGCTGCAGTTTGGTGCCCGCTAATTTAAACAGGTCCTTCCAGAAGTGGCTGAGGAAGATACGATCTCTATCAGAAACAATTGAACCCGGAAAACCATGGAGCTTGACGACGCCATTAATGAAAGTATGAGCAACATCTAGTGCTGAGAAAGGGTGTTTGAGTGGTAAAAAATGTGCATATTTACTGAGACGGTCAACAACGACCATAATCACGTTAGCTCCTTGAGAAGTAGGGAGTCCCTCAACAAAATCCATACTAATATCAGTCCAAATGGAGTGGGGGATCGGAAGCGGTTGTAACAAGCCCCCAGGGAGGAGTGTGGAGGACTTGCTGGTCTGACATATGGGACACTCCGACACATATTTCTGAACGGCAGACTTGAGGCCCTCCCAATGAAATGATTGCTGTAAGCGTTTAATCGTTTTGCGAACACCCCCATGGCCACCAATTAACCCGGAATGTGCTTCATGAAGCAAGAGGGGTATGTGGGGAGAACCCTTAGGGATAACCAATCTGTTTTTAAACCAAACTCGGTTTTCTTTTAATGAATATCCTGATTTGGGTGAACCGGGTTGCTGCAATTGTTGAACCAATCGCTGTATATCGGAGTCTGCGTCAATCTCAGCAAGCAGGTCCTGTAGCTGCAACGACGAAGGTACAGTGATGGCCAACAGGCGGATGGCGGCGTTGATCACCGGAGGTTGGGGAATGCGGGACAGGCCATCAGCAACTCTATTCGCCGAACCTGGCTTATATTGAATCTCGAAATCAAACTGTAGCAACTTTACCAACCACCGCTGATACTCCAAAGACACTTCCCGTTGGTTGAGGAGATGCTTGAGACTCTGTTGGTCCGTAGCCACTATGAATCGCCGTCCCAGTAAATAGTGACGCCACTTGGTTATGGCCATTACGATGGCCATTAGCTCCCTTTCATAAGCTGATTTCAACATTTCTCGTGGTGTCAAGCCATGGCTGAAGAAGGCAATTGGTTGTTTGAGTTGGAGTAAAACTGCGCCTACACCCGTACCGGAAGCGTCTGTTTCCACGGTGAACTGTTTCTCAAAATCAGGTAACCGTAAGATTGGAACGGAGCAAAGTGCCTGTTGTAAGGTTGCAAATGCTGTTTGAGCCTCCGGTGACCAAGTGAACGCATCTTTCTTAAGCAAAGCGGTCAACGGTTGTGCTAATGAGCCATACCCGCGAACGAAGCGCCTGTAATAACCTGTTAAGCCAAGAAAAGCCCTCAATTCCCGAACTGATTTTGGTGGTGGCCATTGACGGATCGCTTCAGTCTTGGAGGGGTCTGTTGCTACGCCTTGGGCCGAAATCACATGACCAAGATACTCAATAGACTGCTGGCCAAAAGAGCATTTTTTTAAGTTAGCAAATAACTGATTGTCCTCAAAGACTTGTAGCACCACTTGGAGATGATGTAAGTGGTCTTGCTCTGTTTTACTGAAGATGAGGATATCGTCAAAGAAGATCAACACAAATCGGCGTAAATAAGGCTTGAAGAGATCATTCATAAGGGCCTGAAATGTTGCCGGTGCGTTCATGAGACCGAAGGGCATGACAAGAAATTCGTAGTGGCCTTCATGAGTCCGGAATGCGGTCTTGTGGATGTCTTCAGTCTTCATTCTGATTTGGTGATAGCCGGAACGAAGATCCAATTTAGAAAAAATAGCAGCTCCATTTAATTCATCCAACAGTTGGTCGATTACAGGAATTGGGAATTTGTCAGGAATGGTTGCTCGGTTTAAGGCCCTGTAATCGACACAAAAACGCCAAGACAAATCTTTTTTGCGAACCAGAAGTACCGGACTTGAGAAAGGGCTTTTGCTGTGCTGAATTACTCCTTTGCTTAGCATCTCTGAGACTAACTTCTCGATTGTTTCTTTGTGGGCATGGGGATATCGATATGGGCGGACCGAAACTGCTGTAGAACCCGGTAGAAGGTTGATGGAGTGGTCTCTGTTTCGTATAGGTGGTAGTCCTTTAGGGTCGGCGAAGACGGATGAGAAACGCTGAATTGTTGGTGCGAGAAAATTAGGGACCCTGGTTACCGCTGTGTCCGAGGTTATGTTTTGGTGAGACAGTAAAGTGATATCCAACGCCTGAAAGTCAAAGTGAAGTTGTCGTTGTTGCCCAGTGAAGGTGGATTTGTGAAGATTAGGTTCACCCCAAAGCGTAACGACTTCATCTTTGTGTAGAAAGCTCAACTCATTGGTTTCCCAATTCACGTTGCAAGTACCCAGTGTTCTCAACCATTGTATCCCCAAAATGACATCAGCATCCCCTAGTTCCAACCCAATGAAATCACCGCGAAATCGGACACCGGAGAGGATGAAGTCTACCTCATGACAAATGCCCAAAGCGCGAGCTCGCACACCTGTACCCAAGGCGATGTCGATGACATAGTCGGTGTGAACCGGGAGTCGCAGTTGCTTAATAGTATCCGGCGATATGAAATTGTGAGTGGCTCCGCTATCGAGCATAACCACCACCTCGCTATTGCCTATGGTTGCTCTCAGTTTGGTGGTCTCTGGAGAGTCAATACCAAGGAAGGAATTCATTGACAACGTTGCTAGATTAATCACCTCCTCTACTGCTTTGTTGTCATCAGTTGTTTCTTCTGGATTAGTAAGCATTGTGTCCATATTATTGTCTAATATCTCCATCTCATAACCATTAACCACTGTCAAGAGCTGCAGTTGACGGCGAGGACAAACTTTCCAATGGTCCTTGGAATATTTTGCATCACATTTGAAGCAAAGACCCAATTTCTTCTTTTCCTCCATCTCTCTATCGCTTGTGTATCTAGGTTTCAACATTGGTTTGTTCTCTGGCGCCGTAAGTGTAGGAGGCTGAATCTCACGTGTCTTCCATGCCGGCCAAGGTTGCTGCTTCTGGTCGTTTGGAACTGAAGATCTAGATGGTCTGTCCTCCAGCTTGAGTTCTTTAGTGATAACTCGCGTGAGTGCTTCAGTTTCCATAGTTAGGGCGAATGCTCTCATTTCTGACAAAGAGATTGGGCGATGCATCAAGACCACCGAGCGTAAGGCTGGATGGAGCCCATTTAAAAATATTCCTTCTAATTGAGGCCCATCAAGCCCATGAACTTGAGCAGATAAATCTTCAAACCGGGAAATATATTCGGCCACCGGTCCGAGTTGTCGGATGCAAAAGAGAGTTTGACTTGGTCCGCGGCTGTGGATGTTACCAAAGCGTAGGAGCAAGCGATCTTTGAAGTGTACCCAGTTCACGAATGGATCTGTGTTCAGTTCCGAGTTAAACCAACCGAGCGCGTCCCCGTCGAGGCTGATGGAGATGAGATCTAGTTTCTGGTTGTCGGAATAGTTACCTAACCGGAAGAAGCGTTCAACTTTGGTGAGCCAAGCGAAGGTATTGACGCCCTCAAAGATGGGGACCTCGAGCTTCCGTGTGTAGTTTTCCGGTTGTTCGATGAACGGCGCCGGTGCGGTTGGGAGAGCGACGGTCTGTTCAAGGTGTCTTGGCGCTGCGGGGTCCGGGTTTGAACTTGCGGCATATGGATCAGGTTGTTTCTCGATTCGCCGGAACACCGAGTACTCCCTCTCTTGGTACGGGTTTTGTTGTCGCGCCGGAGACTGCACTGGCGTGTGAAGGGCACGGTTGAAACTTGCCTCTATACGGCGAGTGATGTTGTCTTCAAGACTGCTGATGGTTTTGCGTAGATCGTCCTGTCCAGTAGACAAGGCTTTGTAGTCCTGTTCAACGCTATCAAGACGTCGGAGTATCTCGTGGATGTTGAGATCTGCTGCCATAGAAGTCGTTAGTGAAGCGGTGGAGGCTGCACTCTTCTCTGCACTCAGATCTTCATCTGGGTTTGTCATTTTTGTTTGTTGTTGGGTGTTCTGTCTCACTACGCACCAATTGTTAGGAACCTTGATCCCAACTTTCACTCCAGAGAGTAAAAACCTCACCTTTCCCCTTTTGTTTCTCTCGATTTAGATCCCAAATGAAACAGTGAATGTTTGTAATAAAAGATGAGTATTGATATTTAAGGGAAATGGCGATTTACAGAGAACTTATGCAAGATTTACAAATGACAGGAAAGAAAGAAACGAAATCTTTGTGTTTTGCTCCCAAAACACAAAGCCTCTAGCAATATGCTAGCCCTACAAACTTCACTCCAAAAACTGTCCTGCTCTCCTCCGCTCTATTTCCTTTTTATACGACTTCAATACCCTAGGTGCTGGGTGGTGTTGAGCCGCTAGCAGTTGTCTCCTTTTTGTCGTTGAGTGCCATCTCACTGTTCTTACACCCTTTGGTTGTTGGATTGAACTTATCCTTAAATGCCAGCTCATCTTTTTTTAACGCAAAAGGAACAACTGCTGTTAATTTACCCTTTGGTGTCTCTTTCTCGTTTGCCTTCTTCTTGCTATTTGTCTTCTTTCTGAAATATACTTGCAAGGGCCTATCAGAAAGATTACAAGGGAAACGACGCAAAATAAAGAAAACTAGTAACTTTGGCACCTGGTACAACTGAGCGAGTCCAAATTGTTGAACATCCTGAATGATTATGGTATTTGCATTTTAAATATCAAGTCCGCTTTCAACAATATTAGTACATATGAGGATTTTGATCTTTCCTTGCGCAAATCTCTCCATGGTTTCCTCTAGTTGTTTGAGTACTGCTGTGAATACATCAACGTAGCAGGATAGCAACAACAGTGCTTAGGAGGATTCCAAGAAATGTGCTATATCGTATGAATGAGCATCCAAATGTCAAGTACTGCTAAGAAAGGTCACAACATACCTTTCCATGTGCCATAGCAATGTCAATATCTGGAAATGCTTCTTCAAGAAAATCCATCACTTCTTCTAGTCCTGATAAGGACGAATAAAGTGGTAAATCGAAAATGGAAAAATGTAAAGGCTGACAATGAGAAAAAAAATATTCCATGGTCAAGAAGTTTCTGATTATACTAGTCTCTGAGTTACGACCAAGAGCAAAGGTAGTCATATTAAGAGATAACGTAGAGAAAGAAAAATCTTATAATGCATTCTACCTTTAATCCGAGGCAAGACATAGAAAACTTGGCCACCACGATCCAGCTCATTTTTTATTGCTTCTATCTCCTTTTCCTTACGGAATGACGAAAGATGGGTTTTTATTGGAATCCTCTCCGGAGGCGGTGTGGAGATTAAACTAAAACAAAGAGGAAACAAAGGCTTATTAGTCTCATCAAATTCTATCAGTGAGCATATAATCTGAAACACATCATGTCGCAACCTGGCATCCCGGAATCCAGTCAAAGCTAAGTACAGTGTCCTTGGTATGGGTGTTGCGGATAATGTAAGCACATCCACCGATGTTTTGAAAGATGCAACTTTTCTTTCTGCTTGACCCTAAATCTCTGTTAAGTTAGAAAAGATTATCATCAACTAATCGAAGAATCATTCCGAGATTATGGCATAAACAACTTATTTTTGACGAATTAGTACCGAACGTCCTATCTTGAAGACTTATCAGCGAAAGAGAAAGGAAAGTGGCTAGAAGTAAAGCAAGAGAGAGTTAACAAGCTTGGAAGGCTGAACTGTGAGAGCTGCGTGGGCCTCTCAAGTTTCCCTTTCGGCCCTTTTCTTATCTATAGCAATAAGCCCATTAGTAGGACACTATATGTATCGAGAGAGAGTGAGAGAAAAAGGCATCTTGGTTGTTGTGAGAACTTTGTTTGGGGGAGAGGAGATAATCAACTCTCATCTTCCTCTTTTTATCTATTTATATAACGTGATTTGGGTTTTGATCTTGTTTCTGAATCTAAATTCATTACAAATTGGTATCAGAGCACATTTTTTTTTCCCTGTAGAACGAGATGGGGTCAAGGAGAATGGAACCTTTGTCACCAGTGGTGGAAGAAGATGACAACTCAGAGGAGTCACTGTCAGGAGGAGTGGAGATTCTGGGGAGAGAGATGGATCGACTCACCCTCTTGGAGAAGAACTTGATCGAGATGCAGCATATGCAACAGCAGCATCATAGGGTGATTATGTTGTTGGAGCAAAAACTTCTGGGAACGGAAAAGCAACAGGAGCCGCCCGATTCTAGAGGCAAGGGGTTCGCGATGGAGAAAACGGAGATGGGAGGTGGATCATGCCGGTTTTCACCACCGGGATTCACACAACCCGGACCGCAACTCTCAATGGCGAAAGAAAACAGAGCAAGGGAAGATCGTGGTGGAAGGCGTGTGGAGCTTCCCTTGTTCGATGGAACAGACGCTGAAGGATGGGTGCTGAGAATGGATCAACATTTCGAGTTGGAGGATTACCGAGATCAGGAGAAGTTGGAGGCCGTACAGGTCTGTTTCATGGAGGATGCGCTCTTGTGGTACCGCTGGGAGAGGGAGAGGAATCCGTTCCATAACTGGTACGAAATGCGTCGGATAGTCCTGGCGAACTTCGCGCCGGCGCAAATAAATCCATGCGAAAGATTGATGACGATAAAACAGACAGGAAGCATTCACGAATACAACAGTGAGTTTATAGGAGTTGTTTCGATGACGACAGGGTTGCCGGAAGTGTGTTTTGAGTCGTCGTACATGTTGGGATTGAGACCCGACATTCGAGCTAGGGTAAAAATGCATGACCCACGGAGCTTGGAGAAGATGATGTCCTTAGCAATGGGGGCGGAGGAATGTTTAATTGCCGAGCAGGACTGGTCACGCAAAAAAGAGATGTCAGGGACGTTTTCTCGATATTCGGCGGATCGTAACCACGTGCTAGGTACAAAAGTGGAATGGTCGAGGCCAGGTGGCACAGGTGGGGCGCGTCATGTTGAGAGTGGGCAACAGAATTGGGGTTATAATGAAAAAAATAAATCTGGCCCAGAAGGGGTTAAGGGAAATGGGCCTGCCCAAGTTCACAATGGCCCCATAGTGAAAAAGGGCTTCCTAACTCAGCATATTCTCGTAGTGTCTCTCCTACTGAGACCGCCGAACGCAGGAGGCTAGGGCTGTGTTTCAGGTGCGACAAAAAGTATCACCCAGGGCTCCCTGCCAAATCGCTGAGCTGAAGGTGATCTTGGTGAATGAGCGAGAGGGAGGAAAAAGAATGGGATGGATGCACGGAGGAAGAAGTGACCGTCGACAACGAGACTGGACAGGAGCTCGCGGTGCTGTTGGTCAATTCGGTGGTAGGGCTGAGTTCTCCCAAGACAATGAAGGTGAGAGGATTCCTTAGAAAGCAGCCGGTGGTGGTGTTGATTGACTACGCGCGTCTCACAACTTTGTCTCGGAGGAGTTGGTACGATGGCTCGATCTGAAAATAGAAGGTACGAGAGGCTATGGTGTTATCACGGGCACCGAGTCAGCGTCGGAAGGTAGGAGTCTGCCGACGTTTGGTGCTGGAGTTGCAGAATTTTGAAATCGTCACTGATTTCCTTCCTTTAGGGCTGGGGAGTTCAGACATGATTTTGGGGATACGGTGGTTAGAGACATTGGGGGAGATGAAGGTGAATTGGAAGACACAATTGATGAGATTCCAAGTCGATGGCATGAACGTGATGCTTCAAGGTGACCTAGCTTATGTAATGCTGCAATTTCGCTGAAGAGCCTGCGGAAGATGATCAAAAACGGTGGGGAAGGAGCCATAGTGGGCTCGGTGCGATGGACATGAAGGCACCAGCTATGGCAGGAGAAGTACCATGTATAGAGTTGCAGCGTTTGCTACAGCGCTATTCCAAGGTGTTCCGGGAACCTAAGGGTTTACCCCCAACACGGGGCGAGCACGCCATTGTGCTTAAGGCTAACACATAACCCATCAGTGTACGGCCCTTCCGTTATCCCCAAGTACGAAGGGAGAGATCGAAAAATAAGTTATTGCGATGATGGGGGCAGGTATAATTCAACCAAGTGAAATTCCGTTCTCCAGCCCTGTCTGTTGGTGAGGAAGAAGGGCGCTTGAGTTGGCGGTTTGCGTAGACTACGGGGCGGTTAACAAGGCTACTATACTGCATAGTTTTCCAATTCCCATGATTGATCAGTTACTCGATGAGCTACACGGAGCGGTGGTGTTCTCAAAGCTGGACTTGCGGTCGGTACCATCAAATTAGAGTCAAGGTGGAGGATGTGCCAAAGACAGCTTTCGGGACGCCGGATGGTCATTATGAATTTCTTATGATGCCATTTGGGCTCACTAATGCCCCTTCACGTTTTAATTGGTGATGAATGACGTCTTCCGAAAACACACGAGGAAGTTCGTCTTGGTATTTTTGATGATATTTTGGTTTATAGTAAGACCTTACAAGAGTATTGTAAGCATGTGGAGGTGGTGCTTGAGTTGCTGCGGGTTCATGAGCTGTATGCCAACAAGAAGAAGTGTCATTTCGGGTGTGCTCAGCTTGAATACTTGGGATACATTATCTCGGGCGCGGGAGTGGCTGCTGACCTGGGAAGGTGCACGCCATGACAGCATGGCTGAGACCACAAAATGTGAGGGAATTACGGGGTTTCTTGGGATTGACTGGCTATTATTGAAAATTCGTCAAGAGGTATGGGGCAATAGCTCGAGCTCTAACAGACCAACTATAGAAGGATAAATTTCAGTGGGGAAGAGGCTGAGCAAGCTTTCACTGCGCTCGAGACGGCATTGTCAACAATACCGGTGTTGGCATTACCGGATTTTAGTCAAACATTTGTGTTGGAAGCGAGAATGCATCGGGCGCTGGATTGGGGGCGGTGCGATGCAACACATGAGACCCTTATCATACTACAACAAAGTGTTAGCGGCCGGAGCGAGAATAAGTCCATTTATGAGCGGAAACTAATGGCCATTGTCTTGTCAATACAAAAGTGGAGACACTACTTGTTGGGGAAGCGATTTGTGGTAAGGACAGATCGGAAGAGTCTCGAATCCCTGATGGATCAACGGGAGGTTAGCTTGAATTATCAGAAATGGTTGACGAAGATAATGGAATTTGATTTTGCCATTGAATACAAACTGGGGCTTCTGAACAAGGCTGCGGATACGCTCTCACGATAATCCTTTGAATGTTCGGTGTTAGCTGTCACGGTGCAGTACCATCGATTTAGCTGAGATTGGTACGAGAGGTTGATAAAGACAGCAGATTGAGTGGAATTGTCGCGAAAATCAAGGCGGGGAGAAACACAAAGCCGGCGTATACATTGGTCCGGGGCAGATTACTGCATCTAGGGAAAGTGGTAATACCAAGTACATCTCCATTAGTGGGCGAGTAATGAAGGATTTCCACAGCGGACTCATTAGGGGACATACGGGGTGTTGAGAACACAGCGGAGAATCAGAGAAATATTTTTCTGGGAGGGAATGATGACCGATATAAGGCGATTTGTTGCAGCATGTATGGAGTGCCAAAGGTACAAACACTCGACCTTAGCACCGGGAGGTCTGCAGCAACCCCTTCGATACCGGAGAAGGTGTGGGAAGACATATCAATGGACTTTGTAGAGGGGTTACCACGGTCGAAAGGGCTTGATGGGGTGTTTGTTATTGTCGTGGGCTGACGAAGTATGCACATTTTACAGGGATTACACATCCTTTCTCAGCCAAGGATATTTCCGGGAAGTTTATTCATGAAGTAGTGCGGCTTCATGGTTTTCCCGATCTATCATCTCGGACCGGGACAAGATATTCATGAGTAATTTACGGAAAGAGGCTTTCCGGTTGGCTGGCACATCACTGAAGTTTAGTACCACTATCACCCACAAACGGATGGACGAGACGGAAGTAGTAAACGAGAGGGCTGGAAGTCTACTTCCGGTGTTATGCGGGGAACAGCCCCGAAAATGGGCACACTTTATGGATTGGGCTGAGTTTTCTTACAACACTTCGTTCCATACGGCCATCAAGACAACACCGTTTGAAGCTTTGTATGGCCGAGGGCCACCTACCTTGCTCAAATATGAACCTGGGTCTACATCCAATGCTGAGCTGGAGGATCAATTACGATCGCGGGATGCAGCTCTCTCGCAACTAAAGGCTAATCTCAACAAGGCGACGAGATCATGAAGAAGCTAGGCGATGGTTGATATATCATAGTTTTTACCCATTTTTAGCCATGATATAAGTTGTTTTATCGAGTCTTTCTAGTGCTTTTTGTATCGTTACGGATTCTTTTCAGGTCTTAGCACGTTTGGGACGAAATTGAAGATTTTGGAACCATTTGGAGCCTTTTCGAGCAAACCGAAGAAAGTACCCGTTTTGAAGCGTGAGTATCGATCGACACCATCCCGGTATCGATCGATACCGGCGTAACTGATGCGGAGATAGAGAGATATCCAAGGAAGAGAATTCTCACCATAAGAAGCCCAATACTTTCCTTTATTTACAAAGAGGCCCAGCTCGTGTTTTTAGACCTATTTAAGCAAACTTTTAGTCATTAGGGAGGAAGCGAGACTTTACTTTTGAACTTTGATTCTTGAACCAGGATTGAGACTTGAAGGCTTTTGTGAGGAGACGGATCTAAGACTTTGTTCATCATAGAAAGGATCCCGAACCCTTGTTTAATCTTTTGTTATGTTTAATTTCATGATCTATTCAGTTATGTCTTGTGTTTCATCAATCATGTGCGAGTAGTCTCATTTTAGGTTCGGGGTTTTCTCATATGGATTTCTTTGATTTATGATGATTGATTTGTAAGGGTTCATAACCTGAATAGTTCTTCACCATAGGTTGTTCTCAAAGCTATTTCTAGTCGATCACTAGAACATAGAACTTAGATTAATCGATTAGGCACGACGGTGCAATTGAGTAATTTGATAAAACCTAGGGTGAGCAATTCGATTATCTGCAAAGAGATTTGGTTTAATCGAATTGTGAACATATCAAACTTGAATTAATTGCTGGTTTAACGTGTAGGATTTGCAAGAGATTTGGAATTCTAGATTTTAGACTTAGTTAGTTTTCGCAACGACGGTTGGTTAACTATATTTTCGTGTTTGAGTTCGAACGGCACTTAATTGAATTGAACTTTAACTGTTTAATTGTTATTTATCATTGATTTCTGAGAATTTTCCTGAGCCTAGTTTCCATCCATATTAATCGACCAAATCTTATTTTAATCATTTGTTTTCTCATTAATTATTCTTTGCTTGCACAATCTGCATCTTTTATCTGCGAGTGAGTTTTCTTGAGTTCTCGTGTTCGATCCCTAACTTTACTGCAGCAACTGCTTTAGTATCATTATAGGGTATTAATTTGAGCATATCAAATTTGGCGCCGTTCTTGGGACTCTAAAAATTCACCATTAAATTTTAGTTGTCGATTTTGTCTAAGTTCGTCGTCGATATCGATCGATACTCCATTGGTATCGATCGACACTGAGCGTATGTTTTTGAATTTTGGTTACTTATTTTCTCATCTTTTGATTTTCAGGTGTATGCATCAGCGTCTTTACCGGAAGCAAGAAGGACACACCAGCGATCGGTCTCTCCGACACGGAGCTAGCATAGCTTGAACGCACAAAACGGACAACGAAGGACTATAGTTGAGATGGATTTTCCACATGGTTTGGAGCATGATGAGGAAGGTGGACGTCAACCTCACACCGAGGCTGAACGGACGCTTGGCGAGTACAACCGACCGGATCAATTCTATGCAAATCGTGCGGCAATCCGTATTCCGACTTTCCGGAGGAATGACTTTGAGCTGAAGCTTTGCTTACTTCACTCTTGTTGGACAGCACCCCTTCACGGTCTCTCTCATGAGCACCTTATGGATCACATCGAGAAATTCGAGGACTTGGTCACCAGTATGATGTACAATGGAGTACCACATGAATACCTCTTTTGTAAGCTCTTTCCATACTCTCTTGGTGGAGAGACAGCTTGCTGGCTGAAGCAGCTACCTCCCGGATCTCTCGCTACTTGGAACGAGACCAACGCATTCTGAACAATTTCTATGACGATGCGAGATCGGAGGAGCTCGGGAACAAGATCTCTCAATTTTCTCGGGGTCCAACGAAGCACTCAAGGCTGCTTGGGTGCGATTCAGATCCTACCGGAGGCTGTCCGCATCACGGTTTCAGTCAAGTTCAGCTGCTCGGGATCTTTTACGGAGGATTGATTGGCGGTATCGAGATGGCACTGGATTACGCAAGCAACGGGGACTTCAACACTAGGATTCCAACCGATCTTTGTGAAGCTGATTGAGAACTTGGCGTCTAGCAATAGCACCAAAAATGCTGATTTCGGCGAAAACGGCTCGCTAGTGTTGCGACGGTTCGCGGATCGGCGAGGTTCAGGCGAAGCTGGACACGATGCACAACCTCTTAGTGGGAAAGACGAAGAAGGCTGTACATTTTGCTAAGGAAGTAGGGAACATTGAAGATGAGGCGAGAGGATGTTAACTACATTGGTGGTTACGGTTTTCAGGGTCGGCGATTTGGTTACAACAACAACCGAAGCTTCAACAACAATCAGCAAGGTGGTTACAAGTCTGGAGGTAACCAATCTGGTTTTGGTGCCACTCAATACCCCGAAACCTCTCCAAGGCAGCGATTTCACTCATCAATATGGGAACTCTTCTTATCAACCTCATTCTCCCAAGACAATGAGAGTAGAGCAGAGATCCTCTTGGAGCAGATTCTCCGAGTCGATAAAAGATGACTGTGGATTTCAATAGAAAGCTGGATAATTTATACACTGATCTGAATGGGAGAATCGACGCTCTCGAAATCCATCGAGAAGATGCTGGAAAATCAAATAAGCTCGAGACATCGGCGGTATCGAGGGAAAGATAGTTCAACCACAGCATGGAAATGTCAATGCAATCACTTCGAGAGCTAGAGAAGAGGATTTTGAGCACGAGATGACTGTGTTCGTATTCGGTGATACTAGTATCGACCGATACCTTCTTGGTATCGATCGACACTTCCGAGACCTCTTTGTAGATTCAAAGGTTGCTGAAGATGAAGATAAGAATTCTGAAATTCCACGTGTATCGATCGATACCCCTACGTGTCGATCGACACCAACTGCGAGACGATACAAAACTCCAGTATCGATCGACACTCATGCAGTATCGATCGATACCCTTCGCGAGCTGAATCAATAACTGAGAAAAGGACGAGAGATGGTTGAGAAAGCGGGTATACAAACCAAAACTACCTTACCTGTTCTTCCCAAGGCGACAAGAGAGGAGTGGGCAGCTGCTAGAAGCAAGTTTTGTCGAAAAAAATGGTTGCGGGACCTCCCGTTGCTGATACACCACCACCAAGACAGTTGACAAAGAGGGAAGACCCGGGAAATTCTCGGTTCCATGCTCCATCTCTAGAGTAAACTTCAAGAGTCTCTCGTTGACTCGGGTCTAGTGTCAACGTCATGTCGAGGCGATTGCGAGAGAGATTGAAAGCTGATATGAGATCTCCTAACATGCTTCTCACATACGCGGATTCTTCTAGCTCACTCCCTTACGCTACAATTCTTGATTTACTGTTAAAATAGGAGATTGTCGATTCCTACTGATTTTCAGGTTGTGGAGATGAGCCAAGGATCCAAAGTGCCCTTGATTTTGGGAAGACCATTTATGGCTACTGTTGGCGCGATCATGGACACGTATAACAAGAGAATCTCTTTCTCCTGTATTGACGGAGAGCGTCTTCTACGATGTCATTCCCTACGGAGGAGTACCCGGACATGTCTCGTGCATCACCATTGCCTCGGGCGAGACTACGATGATCGATCTGCTTGATGAGTCTTATGGTGAACCAAAGGTCGCAGATGTTTCAAATGAACCCCCAACACCCCAAGAAAGTTGTGGAGAAGACCAAGGCAACAAAGAGGAAGGCGACGAGCAAGACGATCAACGGTGCTGCTAACTTCACTTTGATTCCTCGGAAGTGTGATGGAGATTCGATCGAATATAAGGTGAAGTGCAAGGGAACCTCGAAACCTTTCTCTAAGGCTAGAGTTCTCATTCCTATGGAGATGAAAAAGAAAGAAGAGGATATGATGAGCAAAACTTTGAAGCTGCGGATGTCTGGTTGTGGAGCTTATTTCGGAGTGAGTTCTCCACCTTGTCGACTTATATCTTAGCCAAAGTCAAGCTCGTGACATTAAACAAGCGCTTAGTGGGAGGCAACCCACTGGTAAGTCTATAAATATGAGTTTTTGTTTTTGTGTTTTGTTGTGTCTTGCGAATCGGGTCGGAAGAAGGATGGTCATTTTATTCCTTATTGAAGAGGACCAATGAGAAACTTTCGCCCGAGGTTTTATGGACCTTATCCAGTGGAAGCCAAGGTCGGCAAGGTGGCGTATCGTTTGTTGCTACCCCGGGTACTAAAATCCATCCTATTTTTCATGTGTCTCGGTTGAAGAAGGTAGTAGGGAATCATCGGGTTTCTGCTCGAGGCTCCGATTCGGTTGACAGCGGACGAAGAGTTACGTGTAGAACCTGAGCGGTGTTAGCGAGAATGAGAGAACAGCAGGTCGGGGCGGACGGAGGTGCTGATTAAATGGAAGGGTTGGCGGATTACGATTGTTCTTGGGAGGTCAGGCCAGTCATGCAAAAGTTGTACCCAACATTCAACCTTGAGGACAAGGTTGGTTTTGACGGCGAGGGTATTGATATGTACGACGCATCACGACCTCCTATCTTGAAGACTTATCAGCGAAAGAGAAAGGAAAGTGGCTAGAAGTAAAGCAAGAGAGAGTTAACAGGCTTGGAAGGTTGAGCTGTGAGAGCTGCGTGGGCCTCTCAAGTTCCCACTTTCGGCCCTTTTCTTATCTATAGCAATAAGCCCATTAGTAGGACACTATATGTATCGAGAGAGAGTGAGAGAAAAAGGCATCTTGGTTGTTGTGAGAACTTTGTTTGGGGGAGAGGAGATCGACTTCACATGTAATCGACTCTCATCTTCCTCTTTTTATCTATTTATATAATGTGATTTGGGTTTTGATCTTGTTTACGAATCTAAATTCATAACAAATTATTGTACATAACACGCTCCCGAGAAGTGAGTGGGTACCCACAATGATATTGAGATGTCCATTTTTTATCATTTCCAAATACTCCTCCTTTTACGCTTTGAGTACGCACGATGTCAAAGATGTGACTATGGTCAATTCCAGGTAAAACCATGAGCAACTTACACACAGCAGACAGCGAGAAGTACTTTCTACGTAACCCACAACCTCTAAAGTCTAAAACAAAATTGAGAATTCTGCATTGACATGTATAGAGTTTACCGGTTTGCATGTGGGAAAATTCATTGAAGATTTTTCTCTCAGAAACAGTGATCTCAATACCTGAAACCGACTTAAAAGGCCCACTTTGATTTGTGGATACAAGGAAAACTACTTTGAGATTACATCTTAATGTTGCTTCACCAATACAATTGTCGGTGCTAAAACCATAGCTTGTTTTCCAGCTGAGACCACACAAAAGATGGCTCGTAAAACAACCTCTGTTTTACCAAACCCAACATCTCCATAGATCAATCGGTCCCTAGGTGTTTCTCTCTCTATCAAATCCTTCTCAACATCTAGGAAAGCCTGCAAGGAAAACTCAGCTTGAGTAAAGGAATATGAATGATGAAAACTAAAAGATAGCAGCAACACCTGCTTCTGGTCGGGTGTAGCGTTATAAGGAAATTGAACCGCAAAATCAGCCATCAGGGTTTTTTTGGATTGAGATATCTCTTCTGTCTAAGCCTATGAAGATATAGCTCCATCAAGTCAACGACCATTTTCTGAATTGCTACTTTTCCTTTGGTCTTTCTTCTTTCCCAAACACTAGTGTCACTCAGCCGACTCAAAGTTCGAGGCCGTTTGGTCTCATTTGGACTGGAACAGAACATACTATGACATCAACATACAGTAAGAGACAAAGGCAGGGACGCCAAGGAAGTTTTAATGTACAAAAGGAAGATAGCCACGGCACCAAACAAACACATTTCACAAGCAAGTCAAAAACTGTGAGCTGTAGATTAAAAAGCTAGAAAGAAGGAAGACGTACAGATTGTATCGGTAGAGCAAGCGTGAGGCCTGTTTGAGGGAAGCTTGGCCATGCCATCTGCATACTCTATAAAGACATATTCGAGGGCTCGAGGAATCCTTGGGGACATCAAACTCTATCCCAACAAAACGCCCAATGCCTACTTTCTTGTGCAGCACATAATCACCGGAAAGGAGACTGTAAGGGTCAACCTTGTAGCTAAAACCACCCGCACCAGGCTCACATACCTTGCCTAATTCCTTTGAGCTTCTGCAGACCCCTCTCTTGCTGTTCCTTCACCATCTGAATGTACTTCTCGGCCTCCTCGAGTCCATGACCGCCCTAGCGGTCTCTCTCTTGCCGAGGTCACGCCGAATCCTCTCGTTGAGGAGGTAAATTGAGTCGCTTTCCGCTAACTCTGACTTTTCTCTCCATCTGGTAGGTTTTGCGGCAGTAGCGGAGAGAGAGGAAACAGCGACCAGTGGAAGAAGAGATGATGAGTTTCGGGTGGAGGAGCGCTTGAGTGTGAGAGAAAAGAGCCTCCGTGGCGAAGGAAAAGACCAAAGCTTGAAGACGAGGGGTATAGTAATCGGGTCGTGATTTGAGAGCAAATATGTCATCTTTTAACAAGAACGCCACCAGATGTTTTACAAAGAGAAGAAGGTATCGGATTTCTAAGAAAATTATCTTTTTATCTTTAATTTAATAATAAAACACCTAAGAACCCATTAAGAATCCCTGTAATGATGGTATGGGGGTTCTTAGGAAATTTCTTAAGATATTTACTGATTAAATTAAATATAAAATTCTGATTATCTTAAGAATCAATTCTTATATGGAATACTTAAGAATCGATTTTTAAGTTTCACGTGTCAAACTTTGGACTGAAGAAAAATTTTCCTTCTTTTTTCTTTCTTTTCTCTTTCTTCTCCGAGAAAAATGGAAGAAAAAGCTACTTTGTTTTTCAATTCTGGGTTTCGATTTTTGATGTTTGGTTTTGTTTTCGTTTTCTTTTCGGTGCTGGGTTTCGTTTTCTTTTTGTTGTTTTCAATTACTGGGTTTCGTTTCAATTGCTGGGTTTCGTTTCAATATGAGTCTTTCTTTTCAATTGATGGGTTTTGTTTTCTTTTTGTTTCTGATTCTAGTTGCTCATTATGGAAGATGATCACGATTCTACACCCAGCGGAGGAGGAGGAGCAATCAATAAAAAAGAAGCGGTAGTTGGAGGAAGAGACTTCTGCGATATACGAAACGCAGCACCGTAGGAAAGAAGAAGGCCATTCCGTCCACAAATACGAACTTAATCGAATCGTTAGAGAGCTTCGTAATATTAAGCGCTATAAACACGCTCTTGAGGTTCGTGGTTTCTCAATTTGAAATTTGATATTTGCTCTGTTTCTATTTCAAACTCTGCGATTTTAAAGTTTTTATCTGATCAGTTGCTTGATTACTCTCCGTGCGATAAATTTGTTATGATTTTGTATCAAACTCTGCAATTTGAAAAAGTTGGCTTGATTTGGAGTTCACTTTGGTAAAATGTTGTAGTGTTTTATGTGCAAATATGTGAATGGATGGTTCTACAGGTTAATAAATGTTGCAGCTTCACGGTATTGTTCACTCATGGCCAGCTTTTCCTCTGCGTTTAGCAAGCTGTTCAGGTATGTCTTCAAATCATAAATGCATAAGCTGTTCAAGTATGTCTTCAAATCATCAATGCATAGTTAGTGTTAGATAATTGTTTGGTTAGGTAATAAATGGATTGGTCGATGAATGCTTAGTGAGTGGTAGATATATGTCGACTCGATGTGGTTAGCTTTTCTTCTTCAATGTTCCTTTGTTTCACCTATTAAAGCCGGTGCTTCTTTTCCTTCTTTTCATAGACAATTGTTTGTGTTTCTTCCTCTTCTCCTTCTTACCATCTCTTCTCGGTGCTTCTTCTCCTTCTAAACACATTTCTCTTCTCTTTCTTTCTGCTTCTTCTCTCACTTTTGATATTCTCTTTCTCTCTTCTTTGAACTATATGGATTTTTCTTATTCTCAGACCTCTAACTTTCTTGAACAGTCAACAAGATAGTGTGTTTTGCTCGTATGCTTCAAGCCGTGGTGAAGACACGCCTGCAGATGCTTCAAGCCTCGGTGAAGACACGCTGCAGATGCTTGAGTCTCGGTGAAGACACGCATGCACATCGAGGAGAAAGGAAGAAATGGACTCCCACGGATGATGTTTTGCTCATCAGCTCCTGGTTAAACACTAGCAAGGACCATGTCGTTGGGAATGAGCAAAAATCTGGTGCTTTACGGAAACTCATTGCAGCATATTTTGCGGCATGTCCCAATCTTTGCATGATGTGAAAACCGAGAGGCAATGCAATGTAAGCAACGATGGCAGCAGATTAACGACCTTGTCTGCAAGTTTGGTGGGTCATATGAGGCTGCAACAAGAGAGAAAGCCAGTGGTCAGAATGAGAATGATATTCTCAAACTGGCACATGAAATCTTCTACAACGATCATAAGAAGAAGTTCACACTTGAACATTGTTGGAAGGAGCTCCGCAATGACCAGAAATGGTGCGACCTTTCTGTAACTAAAACTGATGGAAGCTCTAAAAGGAGAAGGTGTGAGGATGGTTCACAATCATCAAGCTCCATTGCGGAAGAGAAACAAAGGCTGGCGAAGAAGATCAGGGAACCAAATGACCTCCTGGTGTTAAGACAGCAAAAGGCAAAGGTAAGAGGAGTACCGTAGTGGTCAAGGGGCTCTGGCTGAGTTTCGGACAATGTGGGCGATTAAAGAGAAGGACTTGGCTATGAAGGAAAAACTGTCGAAGATAGGTATACTTGAGAGTCTCTTTGCCAAAAAAGAATCACTATCGACTATGAAGAAGCTCTAAAGAAGAAGCTTATTACGGATATGTTGGCTAATTAGTGATCTCTTCTTTTTCAGCTTAAGTTGTTGTTTTGTGTTTGTGTTTTTGTTTTGTTGTCTTTAGCTTTGTTTCATAATCTCGGTTTGTTATAACTTTGTTTCATATTCTCATATTCTCAGTTTGTTATAACTTTGTTTCATATTATACTGTTTGTTATAGGGGAAGCTTGGCCATGCCATCTGCATACTCTATAAAGACATATTCGAGGGGCTACGAGGAATCCTTGGGGACATCAAACTTTATCCCAACAAAATGCCCTTGATAGGCTTACTTTCTTGTGCACCACATAATCACCGGAAAGGAGGCTGGTAAGGGTCAACCTTGTAGCTAAAACCACCCGCACCAGCCTCTATGCCTTGCCTAATTCCTTGAGCTTCTGCGAGACCCCTCTCTTGATGTTCCTTCACCATCTGAGATGTACTTATCGGCCTCCTCGAGTCCATGGCCGGCCTAGCGGTCTCTCTCTTGCCGAGGTCACGGCGAGATCCTCTCGTTGAGGAGGGAAATTGAGTCGCTTTCCGCTAACTCCAGCTTCTCTCTCCATCTGGTAGGTTTAGCGGCAGTAGTGGAGAGAGAGGAAACAACGACCAGCGGAAGAAGAGATGATGAGTTTAGGGTGGAGAAGCGCTGAGCGTGAGAGAGAAGAGCCTCCGTGGCGAAGGAAATAAGCAAAGCTTGAAGGCGAGGGTATAGTAATCGGGTCGTGATTTGAGAGCAAAGATGTCATCTTTTAACAAGAACCCCACCAGAGGTTTTAGAAAGAGAAGGGGATAATGAAGAGAGAGTGAAGGAGATGCTTAGCGATGTACTTTCACCAGTGCGTTGACACGTGTTTTCATCATTGTGGATATAATCGTTGGGTTGGGCCTAACTTAAAACAAAGCCCAATTCCAAAATAGCGCGTGAGAGGAAATATCAGATTTTGAAGAAATCGAATGATAACAACTACTAGGGCTTATTTTTAAGTAAAGAAACTATGAAACTTACATTTAACCATAACGAGTGAGAGACTTTGGCGAAAATCATGAGCCTAGCAGCTATCATAGCCTAGAAATTTAGTATATTTTTTTTTTCAAACAGTTTGTCACTACTGTATTAAAAATATGAAATTTTTTTATAAATTATGTGAGATGACGAAGCATAGAGTAGAGAGAACCATATTTGACAACACTTGAAAACTAACGACCTACCATAGATAAGTTTTTCACCTATGTTATAATCAGATTTTAACGATGCGGAAGCGTTTAAACTGAAAGCGTACCTTACGACAGTATCTATCAGTAGATATGACTTGGATGTAATCTGGATTGGAAGAAGTCAGGAAAAATATCACAGAGCGGATATCAACTACTTATCACGGGTCAAATATCTCTCCAAGTTATCTTCACTTTGTTCTTTGTTTTTGTCTTTCTTTATTAAAATTCTTACGAACTCAACTGCTTACATTCTCTGTATCTAGTCTCTATCTTATATAGGACATAGGGAGACATGTCCAAGAAGACAAACAATAGAAAGACGCAACTACTCTTTTAATAGAAATAACTTCCATAATTGTCGGTTAACAAAACCGACTCGATATTATTTCTTAATTATGAACGTAACCGGTTCTTACACCAACATTTATCACCAAATCTTGATAAATATTTGCAGCTGTTTCCATCTTCGGAAATCTCCTGATCCAGCAAGCAATCATCCTTTTTAAAGGGCCACCTAAGAATTCAATAGAGTTTTTATGCAGCTATGAAATTAAAAACCATGTCTTATATCACCAAAAATCACATTTCAATCACTACAAGAAAAAGGTTGATGACATCATTTTAGTCGGAAATTACTGTTCATTACCGACCCCATTGTGATCAAATTTTGGGTCCTCGGAAAAGGGTTGGAAATTCCTGATGGTTAATTGGGATGAAATTGAATTTTGATGATGGTTGGATATTGGATGGAAATATTTCCAACCAAATTCCGTCCAAACAATGCTTCCCTCTGAAACTTCGTTGAATTTTGTTGATCGTTGGATTTTGGATGAAAAACTTTTCAACCTAAATCCGTCCAAACACTGGTCGTTGGAATGTGATTGCTTTTTTATCCTCTCGGTCTAGCGTACGAAAAACTAAATAGGTTCCAGAATAAACTTTATTGAGTGTACAAATTAAGTTCTTGAGGTATCCGAAGATGAGGGCGGAGAGTTTGGTGATGATTCAGATTCGATTCCGTGTAGTAAAAATATATCGTGCTTATATAATAAATTTTGTAATGTTATTTTTAGAAATTTTGATTAAACTTATTTTTACATTCTCCGATGAATTATGATAAGTTAAAATGTTTGAATGTTATTTACATTTTTAAAACTACCTAACCATTCATTTCTTTAAAATGCTAAACAATATGTCGGTCAAACTTTGGATGAAAATTTTATAACGAGATTAAGACGACATTCAGTAATTTCCACCAAACCCAAAAAAATACCGACCCAGTTCGAACGCTTTTGTAACGAAATTTCATCCAAGTTAATTTCGGAGAAAAAATAAAACGAAATTTGTGATCGGGATTGTTTTCTTACCCTGAAAAAAAGAACAACACTTCACTTTCAGAGTTTAACCCTAAACTCTTTTTCACCTTCTTTCTTCGATTCACCTTCACCTTAACCCTTCTTCCTCAATTCTTCTTCATCACATTCTATCCTTCTCTCATCCTCAGATTGTCTCCTCAATCTAATCCCTATTCTGAATCGGATTTAGCAAAGAAAACTGGAATCTCTAGTCTCATCTTCTTCGTCTCCTCCGTTAGAGACGTTGAAAACTCGGTCTCAGGTTCGTCATTCGTCATCATCTTCTCTTTTGTGATCACAAAAGCATGTACTCCTTGTATTTACTCTTTGATTTCAGTTTCGATTCAGCACGATCAAATTCTGGAAATTAAGTTCTTATGGATACCTTTTCCTTTAGTATAATCACTTGATGACCAAATATGTTACAGAGAAGTGGATTTCTCTGTACGATCAAGCTGCTGCTAATTAAAGCAGGGACTTGCTTCTCACCAGCTGCTCAATCCACGAAGAAGAAGAAGGGACTGAGGTCACGGCGAGGAATCAATGGAAGCTTCTCGAAGCTTCCATCGCTAACTACACGAGAGAGAGAGAGACTCAAGAAGAGAGACGATAACTGACTTTCAATTTTGATAGTATTTTTTTCGATAATGAACACAATTCATTCATTTGAGCTTTATACACAGCTCGTAGCAAACCTTCTGGTCCATTCCAAGTCTTCTAAGCCAATTAGCTGTAACTGCAAAGCCTCTATTTCAAACCAAGTTTCTTCCCTTCTCATTTCCTGCATCAAAATAGCTGAAAATTGCTTAGTCTTTCTCTATTTGAAGGACCATCAATACATTGATTAAAAAGTCTTTTGATATGCAGTCTCAGTTTGTTCCTCAGTGAATTCACATCTCTTTAGGACTCTAGTCAAATTTTATGGTGACATGGTTAATTAGGTGGTCTGGCTTACTCTGCTAACTCTGGTATGTGCTCTCCAATTTTATCAGCTTTGTACCTCGCCATTAGATTTTTAATTGTAGTTGCTTTGGTGTAATCTCGTTTCAGATTTTAATTGTAGTCGATTTCATTGTTAATTGTATATTTTTCAAGCCAAACTACAAGCTGTGACAACATCTTTTCCTTATTTTTTCTCAGTTGAGATTTGAGACAATTCTTATATGTGTACATGCTGTTGTAAAATTATGCAGGTGAAATTTTTGGTGAACGGTTTAGGAAAAAGTGAAACACTGCAAGTTCCAAATTAATACTTACAACCCATCATGGTAATTAATCATTTAACATCTTGATATATTCAGCATCGGGATATGTACCTATCTTCTTATACGTACTTATCTTCCTATTTTGCGCTTTTCTTCGTCCTGAGCATATATTTTCTTTCAACTTACTTTTGTGATCACAAAAGCTTATATTTATCGATTTACTTTTTGTCCAACTGCATTAGTACTCGGTTATTTGATTTCAGTTCTGATTCAGCAAGGTTTTCGATTTTACTTTCCGTTCAGCTTGATTTCAACATCCAAGACCAAGCGTAAGTGCAGATTAGTTTTATCTCCGAGTCTTGCTTTATACAAGGTTCGTTTATCTCAGTTCCAGCAATTCGTATCATAAAGTTCATTAATTTCAAAAGTTGCTCATTGTATAGTCTGTCTAGTGGCTAATAAAGAAATTGTGGCTTAGTGTTGCATCGTTTTTAATTTAGGAATCTTTCCAATAGGTTGTGAAGCTCACTCTAAATGTATAATATAATAACACCTTTTAAGTTCTTAAGTTTGTATGCGGAAGAATCGTAATGAAATACATTTAGTGTCTGCATTTTTAATTTGAAAATGCTTTTTGATGATTACGTTTTTGAGTTTGGACTTAGTGACTTACTATGGTTATAGAGACGTGTTAGAAAGGTTTTGTTTTAGTAGACTTGTACAAAAATCTCAACGCAACGTCTTTGACTCGTTTATATGTGTTGCACTAGCAACTTCTTTTTAGGTTTGTTGTTCTCTGTATGTTTTAGATTTGATGATAGCAATTTCGGATAGTAACATTAGTTTTCGGGTTTTTTGGTGTGTTTCGGGTCTTTCGGGTATAATACAAGTTTATAATTTGTATTGCAATTTTGTTTTTTAAGGTTTATTTTTGAAATATTAACAACCAGATTCAATAACGGAGTTTTACAATGTAAGTGTTTTGATCCCCGTAGCTAAAGTAACCACGGAAGTACCTTTCATGGTTGTCCACAAGAAAGCGAGTCTTAACAAACTCAAATCTGGCACCGAACACGTTTTGGTTTCCATCGACATCTACAACCAAGGATCCTCGTCAGTTTTCTTTCTCCTTTGATTTGTTTATATATCTTATTGATATCGATATGCATTGAAGGAAACGGATGGTGTAATCTGATCTGTTTGGGTACATACATAGTTTGTTTTATTAGATAGATAGCTGGTCAACTGAGATTGAGAGGTTATCATCTATCTACGGGTCAGATTATATCTTTGTTTTTGGAGTAATAGCCAGAATCTGACATTGAGAATATTTTGCTGTTGAAACTCAGGACGGCCTATGATGTGACTCTAACAAACAGTAGCTGGGATAAAGACACATTCCAAGTTGTTAGTGGAAACGCTTCAGGATCATGGGAAAGACTTGATGCGTGAATTCCATTCCCAATTTTTACATAAGTGCCTTTCCATTTATTCACTAATCTGCAGTGGAGGTATTCTGTCTCATTCTTTCCAGTTAGAGGCCAAGGTTAAGGGAATCGTCTACAGTGCACCTGCTGTTGTTAATTTCCGAATCCCCACCGAGACTGCTCTACAGGTTTGACATGCATAAGCTTTCTTCATTTCTCAAGTTTCTTTTCCTAAGTCTTATGTAGAATTATGAAAAGTAATCTTGTTCTCATCCCCAACTTCTGTCTGCCATACTCTCCCTTCTCACACCCATTTTTACAACTCTATTTTGTCAAGGACTTACTGCCCTGGGAGAAGGGATATTCCCATTTGGCTAAGTATTATGATGAACTATATGTTGATGCAAGAAAGTGTCAACAAGAGTGCTCTTTATTGAGCTCTGCAGGCAGTAAAAAAGGATCTGTCTTGTCGAACTCAAGCACTGAGAAAGCAGGGTGGGATTACCTATTTAAGGGAATGTACTTCTATGCTAAGGCACTTCACAGTGGTCACAAGAATCTCTTTTAAGCACTTCCGAGCTTGTTAACACTATGGTTTGACTTTGGTACTATCTATAAAACAAGTGGCTCAGCGGGAAATAAGGAATTTAAAAGTACTCATATGAAGGTGGTGATTATGGATCCTTTCTCATATCACTATTTAATAATTCTCGTATTTCATATATAATTTTTTTTTATTCTTTTCGCAGATAATGAGTTTAATGAGAAGCTGCTTAAAGGATCTGCCAACCTATCAGTGCCTTGAAAAGAATGATGCTGATGGATATCATCAAGCCAATTCAACAATCTCTTACCCTTAGCCTACCAGCATTCGATATGAACAATAATGAACGTCACTCTGCCACTGTATTTTCTGGTTCAGATCTACCAACTATTTCTGGTATAGTGGATGAAGCCGAGATACTTTAATCCCTTCAGCGCCCAAAGAAGGTATGCTTTTCCATTTTTCACGGATTGAAAGCGTCAACCTAATTCTATACGTTTCTGTGCAGTGCTCTCTGCTTATATCTCCTTTTGTATGTCTCCCAATATGCATTATACTATAAAATAAAATCATTTAATCTTCGAGAATCAGTCCTGCAATATGCCTTACCAATAGATTATATTTTGTATATTCAGATCATTCTGCTGGGAATGAAGGTATTGAGTATCCATTGCTCTGCAAGCCCAACGATGATCTCAGGAAAGATGCTCCGATGATGGAATTTACTGCGATGATAACCGCTTACTATCCAAATATCCTGAAAGCAGGCGAAGGAAGCTATATATCCGCACCTTTGCAGTAGCTCCTCTGACTGAGGACTGTGGTCTGGTGGAGTGGGTTCCACATACACGTGGACTCCGCCATATTCTACAAGATATATACATTTCTTGTGGGAGGTTTGACCGGCAGAAAACAAATCCTCAAATTAAAAGAATATATGATCAATGTGCTGTTAAAAAGGAGTATGAGATGCTGAAGACCAAGATCCTCCCTATGTTCTCACTGGTTTTCCATAAATGGTTCTTGACAACGTTTTCTGAACCAGCTGCTTGGTTTAGGTCACGTGTAGCTTATGCTCACACCACTGCAGTTTGGTCCATGGTTGGGCACATTGTTGGACTTGGTGACCGTCATGGAGAAAATATCCTCTTTGATTCTACTTCAGGTGATTGTGTTCATGTAGACTTCAGTTGCTTATTTGACAAAGGCTTACAACTGGAGAAGCCTGAGTTGGTGTCATTCAGATTGACCCAAGTAAGAAACTGCAAAATCGCTTGTGTGTGTTCTGTTGGTGTTTTGTTTTTCGTTTGTCATAATAATGAATTGTTATTTTCCAAACCACAGAACATGATCAATGGTTTGGGCATCACTGGATATGAGGGCATCTTCATGAGGGTATGTGAAATCACTCTCACAGTGTTGAGGACACATAGGGAGACATTGATGACCATACTGGAGACATTCATCCATGATCCTCTTGTGGAGTGGACAAAATCACACAAATCAGCGGAGTAGAAGTTCAGAACCCACATGCTCAGGTTTGCATAATCATCTAATGATTCTCTTTCATGTCGGTTCATTTACCCTTTTATCTTTCTAATTGCTTGAGACAACCACATGATTTGGCAATTACAGTGGGCCATAAGCAGCATTGAAGCCCGGTTGCAGGGTGTGGTTGTTGGTGTTCCGCTACCGGTAGAAGAGTCCAGGCTCGGTTGATTGCCGATGTGATATGTGTGGTGATAGGAAGAGAAGTGGCTGAGAGAGAGCATGAGCCTCCTATTATCAACATGGGCCTCCTTTGTCAACATTAGTCTTCTAATGTCTATTAGCCCATTGGTAGCTATATAAATAAGAGAGTTGAGTGAGTGATAGGGCATCTTTGGATCATTTGAGAGCTTACGCTTGTAAGGGGAGGTGAGAGCTAACTCCATTAAAAACTCTCAAGGGGAGAAGAGAGTAACTCCAATGATAACTCTCATTGTTACTTTTCTATTATCAATCTAAGTATTTCTTTTCATCTTTAGATTCTTGTTTTTCTAGATCCAAAATCATAACAAATAGTATCAGAGCAAAAAAAATCCTTGAATGATGCGGTTCCGGTTAACAGGAGAAGCTTAGTACAGGCACCGGAGAAGATGGAGAGTAAGGTGGGGAGAATCGCCTCACTAGAGCAACAGATGGTGGAGATAAGAAAGATCTACGAACAGCAGATCAGTTTGTTGCTGTCGATGGAACAAAGGTTGAGAAACCCAAACTTGAGACCTAAACCACCTGATCCGGTTTCGACGAATCTATGCAGAGGAGGAAAAACAGATACGTTTAACGGGAGGCATCCTGAGAAACCCATCTTCAATGGAGATGATGTGGGAGGATAGGTGTCTAGAATCGAACAGTATTTCAAGCTCGAAAACTATACGGAGAGTGAGAAACTATGGTCGGTGAGGGATTGTTTCACGGAGGAAGCATTGAGTTGGTATCGGTGGGAACGCGATAGAAATCCATTCCAAAGTTGGGTAGATATGAAAAGAAGAGTGGTGAAGGATTTTGCTCCGGTGCAGAATCATCCCTGCGAAAAGATGATGATGAAGATGGTTGGAGCTTGTGAAGATGTGATTCAAGCTTCAAAATTTGAGTTTTGATCTGATGTCGACTTGATCTAGATTTGAATTTTAAAGATTGGAGTTGAATGGTTTAGTGACTAAACCGAAATTGTGAAGAAGAAGATTTGGCGGGTATCAAAGACTCCAAACCATAAAGAGGCTTTGATGAAATTGGTTAAACTGCAAACACTCTAAGTCAAATGGAGGGTTTGACTTCTACTTAAGTTCAACGTCTTCTTCCTCTGTGATGTGATTCTGTTTCTTTTGAAAAATCTTGTAATAAACTCTGCAACGATCTTTGAGCTCGGTTCTTGAGCTTCTCAAAGTTGCTTCATAGTGGATTGCTGAAAAGATCCAGCCCCAGACGTAGATCAATCACACCGATTGATCGAACTGGGTAACAAACTAGATTGTGTTCTTCGTGTTTGTTTTCTCGATTTCACTTTCTGATTCTCTATTTTGCAATTCAAACGAGAGATTAAACTTGAGAGATTGAGTGTTCGTGTAAGATTCGAATCGTAACAAAGTGGTATCAGAGCAAGGTTCTTCAGTCATGGCGAGTACGAAGACGGAGATTCAAATCTTCAACGGATGTACCAACTTCTCGCTATGGAAGATTCGAATGATGGCTCATCTCGGGGTTCTTGGTCTCAAGGACATGATCACAGATTTTGAATTGACTAAAGAGGTTTTAACTACGAAGGCTGAGGGAATACAATCTACAAGTGAAGGGAGGTCTTAAAGATCCACAAACAAAGACTGTGCCGGATCAAGTAAAGATCGATAAGTCTGAACACGCCAAGAACTTGATCATTTTACATGTAGGTGATGCAGTCCTGAGAAAGATAAATCATTGTACGACTGCTGCAGAGATGTGGGCTACATTGAATAAGTTCTACATGGAAATCTCTTTACCAAACCGTATCTACATTCAACTAAAGTTCTATTCTTTTAAAATGGTTGAAAACAAGACTATTGATGAGAACATTGATGACTTCTTGAGGATTGTTTCAGAATTGGGAAGTCTTGAGATAGATGTTACAGAAGAAGTTCAGGCTATTCTGGTTTTGAATTCTTTGCCTCCTAGTTATGAACAACTTAAGCATACTCTTAAGTATGGAAACAAGGCCCTATCAGTCCAAGATGTTGTGTCTTCAGCTAAGTCCATTGAAAGAGAACTTGCAGAACAAAGGGATATTAATAAGGTCTCATCTACGGTCTTATATACAGCAGAGAGAGGGAGGCCTACTCAGAAGAAAGAAGGCCAGAGCCAAGGCCAAAACAGAAATAGGAGCAGATCAAAGTCTAGATCAAGGCTAACTTGTTGGTTACGTAAGAAGAAGGTCATGTGAAGAAAGATTGCTTTGCTAGAAAAAAGAAATTTGAAAATGAGGGACAAGGTGAAGCTGGAGTGATAACAGAAAGTCTGGTATTTTCAGAGGCATTCAGTGTAAACAACAGGATGGTAAAAGATCTGTGGGTTTTAGATTCTGGTTGCACATCACATATGACGTCTAGAAGAGACTGGTTCAGTACTTTTGAAGAAAATGATACTACAAGGATATTGCTTGGTGATAATCATTCAATAGATGCTCAGGGACAAGGGTCAATCAGAGTAAACTGTCATGGTGGTACTATCAAAGTACTTCACAATGTGAAATATGTCCCAAACTTGAGACGAAATCTTATATCTACAGGGACACTTGATAAATTAGGGTATGACCATCACGGTGGAGCAGGCAAGGTCAGGTACTTCATGAATGACACTACTGCATTGACTGGTAATCTTGTTAATGGCTTGTACATATTAGATGGGGATACAGTGGTGGCAAAAAATTGTAATACAGAGGGCAAAAGTAATAAGACTGAGTTGTGGTATAGCAGAATGGGCCACTTAAGCATCAGTGGCTTAAAGATCTGGGCAGGTAAAGGTCTTCTAGATAAAAGGGAAATAAGTGAACTAGAGTTCAATGAAAATTGCATAATGGGAAAGTCTAAGAAACTAAGCTTCAATGTCAGTAAGTTTGAGGCAATGAACTCTCTAAGCTATGTTCATGCAGATCTCTGGGGTTCACCAAATACAACCCCATCACTATCGGAGTAAACAATATTTTCTGTCAATCATTGATGATAAAACTAGGAAGGTCTGGTTGTACTTCATGAAAACAAAAGATGAGACGTTTTCAATGTTCTCGTGAATGGAAAGAGTTGGTGGAAAATCAAATCAACAAGAAGGTAAAGTGTCTCAGGACTGATAATGGCTTAGAATTTAGCAATTCAAAGTTTGATGACTACTGTAAGACACATGGGATTGAGAGACATAGAACTTGTGCCTACACACCACAACAGAACGGGGTAGCAGAGAGAATGAATCGGACTATCATGGAAAGGTCAGATGTATGTTGAATGAGTCGGGGTTAGAAGAAGTTTTTTGGGCTGAAGCTGCAAAGAACAGCAGCTTATATCATTAACAGATCACCATCTTCTGCAATCGATCACTATGTACCTGAAGAATTATGGTTGAATCATAAGCCAGGGTACAAGCATATGAGGAAGTTTGGCTCTGTTGCATATGTTCATCATGACCAAGGAAAACTTAAGCCTAGAGCGTTGAAAGGGATTTTCTAGGCTACCCTACGGCACTAAAGGTTACAAGGTCTGGCTGCTAGAGGAATTGAAATGTGTCATAAGTCGAAATGTAGTGTTTCATGAAGACATTGTCTACAAGACTCTACAGGGAAAGACAAACTCGGATAATGCAGAGAAACCAGGTACATCGTACAGGACCATCAGTAATTTCAGAAATTGATAAGATTCAGTTTAAAAAGACAGAAAGTACAGAGCAAGGTGGAGTTACTTCAGTTATAAATGTTGATAGTGATAGTGACTCAAGTGATATTGAAACGTAAGCATCACCAGACAATGCAAAAACAAGACTATCAGGATATCGGTTAGCAAGAGACGAGAGAAAGACGTCGAGATAGTAGCTCCGGTCGGGATGCAGGATTATTCTCAATTTGCATTCGCTCTAATGACCTATGAGGCCCTAAATGTAGAAGAAGAGCCTCAATGCAACCATGATGCATTGAAAGATGAAAATTGGTCTAAATGGAATAATGTAATGAATGAAGAGATGGACTCTTTGATTAAAAACAAGACCTGGATCTTAGTGGAAAAGCCTAAAGATAAAAAGGTAATAGGCTGAGATGGTTATACAAGATCAAACCAGGAATTCTAGGAGTCGAACCACGGAGATACAAAGCACGGTTGGTTGCTAGAGGTTTTACACAAAAGAAGGTGTGGATTATCAAGAAATATTTGCACTGTTGTCAAGCATACATCAATCAGGATATTAATGTCTGCTGTAGTAAACTTTGACTTAGAAGCGCAACAAATGGATGTCAAGACAGCTTTTCTACATGGAGATCTTGAAGAAGAGCTGTATATGGAACTACCTGAAGGCTTTGAATCGAGAAAGACAAGAACAAGGTATGTCTTCTCATGAAATCTCTGTACGGTTTAAAGCAGGCCCATAGACAATGAAACAAACGATTTGATAGGTTTATGTCAGAGGAAAAGTTTGTAAGAAGTGAGCATGATCAGTGTGTCTATGTTAAAAAGATTGATGAGGTAAACTGCATTTATCTACTGCTGTATGTAGATGATATGTTGATCGCTGCAAAGAGTATCACAGAGATTAACAAGCTTAAGACTAGGCTCAGTAAAGAATTTGAGATGAAAGACTTGGGATCTGCCAGTAAAATTTTAGGAATTGAGATTGCAAGGAACATATCAGAAAGGAATCTTAGCATGTCTTAGTTAGAGTATCTAGGAAAGGTTCTGCAGAGGTTTAATATGGAAGGTGCAAGGTCTGCAATTACTCCTATAGGATCACATTTTAAGCTTTCTTCAGTAAAAGTTGATAATGAATGCTTGGATACAGAGAAAACTCCCTACTCCAGTGCAGTGGGAAGTGTGATGTACTCAATGATAGGAACCAGAGTGGATATTGCGTATGGAGTTGGATTGGTAAGCGGTTATGAGCAAACCAGGAGATATTCATTGGGAAGTAATGAAATGGTTACTAAGATACATAAAAGGTTCTCAAAGTCTGAAGCTAGTCTATACTAGAGAAGAGGATTTCAACATTGTGGGCTACCGTGATTCGATTTTGCCGCATTTGGATAGAAAAAGGTCCATTAGTGGTTATGTTTTCACAGTTGGAGGCAACACAAAGTGAGTTGGAAATCGTGTCTGCAACATGTAGTGGCTCTTTCTACAACGAAGCGAGTATATATCCCTTACGCAGGCCGTAAAAGAGGCAACTGGATAAAAGGCTTACTAGAAGACCTTGGTTTAAAGCGAGGAGAAGGCACAAGTGTGGTGTGATTCGCAGTCTGCAATATGTTTGTCAAAAAACAATGTCTATCACGAGAGGACCAAGCACATAGCTGTTAAAAGGTCGTTTCTTAAGGACATTACAGACTGTGGTGAAGTAGAAGTATTGAAGATTCATACTTCAAGGAATCCTGCAGATATACTAACTAAATGTCTACCTGTCAACAAGTTTGATTCAGCTTTGGGGCTTCTAAAGCTGATCAAAACCGAATGACTACTTAGGCATTGATAGCTGGAGGTTATTTCCATGTATAGCAGTCCACGGTTGAAGATTAAATCAAGATGGAGATTGTGAAGATGTGATTCAAGCTTCAAAATTTGAGTTTTGATCTGATGTCGACTTGATCTAGATTTGAATTTTAAAGATTGGAGTTGAATGGTTTAGTGACTAAACCGGAATTGTGAAGAAGAAGATTTGGCGGGTATCAAAGACTCCAAACCATGAAGAGGCTTTGATGAAATTGGTTAAACTGCAAACACTCTAAGTCAAATGGAGGGTTTGACTTCTACTTAAGTTCAACGTCTTCTTCCTCTGTGATGTGATTCTGTTTCTTTCGAAAAATCTTGTAACAAACTCTGCAACAATCTTTGAGCTCGGTTCTTGAGCTTCTCAAAGTTGCTTCATAGTGGATTACTGGAAAGATCCAGCCCCAGACGTAGATCAGTCACACCGATTGATCGAACTGGGTAACAAATTAGATTGTGTTCTTCGTGTTTGTTTTCTCGATTTCACTTTCTGATTCTCTATTTTGCAATTCAAACGAGAGATTAAACTTGAGAGATTGAGTGTTCGTGTAAGATTTGAATCGTAACAGAGCTGAAGAAGGTCTAATGGAGGAAATTCAGGCGAGAGTTCAAATGCAGGAACCAAGGAAGTTGAAGAGGATGATGCCATTGGCCGTGGATGTTGGGGATTTTTCTGAGATCATCATGAATTTGTCGTTAATCATACAACTCATGACAGAGAGAAGCGTCATGAGTTCGGCATGAAGGGAAAATACAACAAAAATATAGGGGTATTTACGTCAAAGGAAGAGGGATTTGTGGTGAGTCGTACGACACAAAAGAGAGAGGAGGTTCACGTGTTAGGGCAGAGGGGATATTACACCAAGAATGGAGGGGTAATCTCGTCCAAGCTGGTAGAAAATAAAAGACACACGTGGCAAGGAAGTATACATTACACGGAACATGAGCATTTTACCTCTACGACGTCGTTATCAGAGAGGGAAAATAACACTCCTGGGAAATTAAATGTAGAACACAGATGATTATCTCCATCAAAAGCCGAGGATAGACGCGTCAAAGGTTGGTGTCACAAGTGCGGTGAGGAATGCTCTCCGAGCCACCACTGTCAGTTCGTCGAGATGCGTGCCATTGTAGAGAAAGAAGATGGATCAAAGGAAGTGTCAGAGAAGAGAGATGAGTCGGAGGAACAAGGAGCAAATGATGAGTTGTCCAAATTTGCTGAGTTATCCTGCAACTTGGTGGTAAAAGCGATCTGTGAGAAATTCATGACTATTTTCATCGATTCGAGGACTTCCCTCAACCTCATACCAAACGAATTGGAAAAGAAGACGAATCTAAAGACTATGTGCAGAATAGGATATGAGGTGAGTATGGGGACAAGGATGACTGTAAAAGGTGATGGCATTTGTAAAAGAGGGAAGCTAAAGTGGCTTGACACGTTGGGGGCTTACGGGTCAAGCGCAAGTGGCCAGAGAGGAGATCCCAGCTCAATGGAGTTTTGGTGTTGTTGAAGGGAGATCCTAGTGTGTACAATCCAAAATTTATTTTCAAGGGCTGATAAAGGTAATGCCTACTAGTGGGGAACGGTTGATAGTGAAATATTGGAGTCTAAGACGAGATAGTAGAAACGGAGTGATAGTGGTGGAGGATACGACGCTACAGAACATCTTTGACGAATATACCGGGTGTTGGGTGTAGAAATTGTGAGAGTATTCGAGATTATGAGAGTAAAGAAGAAGGATATGAGAGAGAATGAGATAAGTATGGTGGCTGGGAATTACTCTTCTTTTCCTCATTCTCAATAGTTGAGAATGGTGGCTATATATACATTTACAAGAGAAACCTAATTACACGTATCTAGATATTTAATCTAAATTTTCGCTTTTCTTCGCACCATATATCGACCGTTGGTCCTAGATGTGTTCCAAAATGAGCTGCTGTTTTCCAGTGGATGACTCGAACTTCATATCGACCTCGTGGTCCAAAACGTGTTCCAAAACCCCTTCCCCGCTTTCGACGAGCTTTTAACATGATCACTCTCATTTCTGCACTGCATGGTCCAAAACACGTTCCAAAACACCTTCCTGCTCAACACTCCCTCAAGGATGGCTGGTAGAGATCCAATAAGCCAACCTTGCTATGAATGTAGTCACTTACCATGGATGTTGTAGGCTTAGTGAATATATCAGCAAGTTGATCCCCACTCTTGACAAATTTTGTACTAATGACTCCTTGAATCTTCTCTCTTACAAAGTGACAATTAACCTCTATGTGTTTAGTTCTCTCATGAAACACGGGATTAGACGCTATGTGAATAGCCGCTTGGTTGTCACAATGCAAAGGTATAGGTTCAACTTGTTGAATTCGAGATCTCTTAGGAAGTCTCTTACCCAGCATCAACTCTTTTGTAACTTCCTTCATTGCCCTATACTCACCTCTGCACTCGATAGAGCCACAACCTTCTGTTTTGCTTCTCCATGTGACCGATTACCTCCTACAAAGGTACAAAACTCGGTTGTGGATTTTCTATCTCTTATTGCCTGCCCAATCCGCATCACAATATCCTTCACTCCTTGTATTCCCATTGCATTTCATCCACACTCCTTTCCGTGGCTATTCTTCAAGTATCTCAGCACCCTTTCTACCATATTCCAATGATGTGTAGTAGGCTTTTGCATGTGCTGATTTACTTGGTTAATGGCAAAGCACAAGTCTGGCCGGGTTATAGTGAGATAGATAAGTTTCCCAACAAGCTTTTGATATCGCTTGATATCTTCCCAAGGCTCCCCTTCACCATAGTCTTGATATCCTTACTCCAAAGGAGTCTTAGCTGGCCTTGAACCCAACTTACCCGTCTCTTTAAGAATGTTGAGTACATACTTTCGTTGAGAGATAAACATTCCATCCTCAAACCGAGTCATCTCTATGCCTAAAAATATCTCGGTTCTCCCAAGTCTTTTATATCAAACACCACTTTCAAAGCATCTCCTTTGTGTGAGCAACTCCTTCTGCATCATTCCCGGTGATAATCAAATCATCCACATAAATCAATATAACTATCATACCTTTCTTCACTTGCTTTGTAAATAAGGTGTGATCACTTCGATCTAGTGAATTCCTTCTCTAGGAGACAATTACTCAGCCTATGGTACCATGCCCTTAGTGATTGTTTAAGTCCATAGATTGCCTTTTTCAATTTGCAAACTAGACTCGTGCATCTTCACAATGGCCCTGAGGTGGTACCATATATACCTCCTCTTCCAAATCTCCTTGTAAGAATGCATTCTTGACATCCATTTGCCATAACTCCCAATCTAGGTTAATGGCAATCGAAAGTAGAATCCTAATCGAGTGAAGCTTAGCAACTGGTGCAAATGTCTCGGTATAATCCTCTCCATACACTTGAGTGTATCCTTTAGCCACCAATCTTGCTTTGTAGCGTTCAATATCACCAGTACTCGTATACTTAATAGTGTATACCCAGACATCTAACTGGTCTCTTTCCTATTGGTAGCTTTGTCATTTCCCAAGTGTTGTTTTTCTCCATAGACTTCATTTCCTTTTCCATAGCTCTTACCCATACCTCTTTCTCGCATGCTTCTTCATAAGTTTTAGGGATTTGTTCTTCACCGATCTTGCTAAGATACACTTGATGATCCATAGGTAGATGAGCCAATGAGCAAAAATGTTCAATAGATAGTTAACCATTCTAACTTGGGTATTATCTCCCTTATGATAAGAGAGTGTTGTCGCCTATAAAGCGAGATCTAAGCTCGGCCGTACGCTCGTGACACTCCCTTATCACATTAGGATCATAATCCAAGTTATAACTAGATGGTCCATGTTGATGCATCGCCATATTATTGACATACACACGACCATTTTTCCAAATGGATGGAAATTTTGATCGAGAACTTCTCCTTAGCATTGGTTGAGGACTAATTTCTTGAGTATTCTCTTCTCCCCCATGAGAATCACTCTCTTCACCTTGAGTAACTGATGCCTCTTCTACCTCTTCCTCGGATTCGATGAAGAACTACTCATCTCGAAACTACTTCCCTCTGTGTTAACCTCCTCTACCATAGTTTGGATCTCTCTCTCCTTCCATTGGAACACTCCTCAGGATCTGTTCACTATCTAAGTTCCAGCTCACAATCTCATCCAAGTTCTCCCACTTCTTCTCAGTAAAATATCCTACCTCCTCATCAAACCGGACATCTCTTGGTACATACATGCGGTTTGTCTCGGGACAAAACACTTATACCCCTTTTGGTTGGTTGAGTATCCTACAAACACACACTTAACACTCTTAGGCTCCAACTTGTTCCTTTGAGCTTCTGGAATAAGCACATAGCATCTACACCCAAATACTGAAGATGATCAATGCTTGGTCTCATTCTATTCAAGACTTCATACGGTGATTTGTTGCTCAAATTGAGTTGGTAGCCTATTAATGACATAACACGCTATCATCACGGCATCTCCCCAAAATCTCTTAGGAACTTCTCTCTCAAACATCATGCTTCTAGCTACTTAGCATGTGTCGATTCTTCCTCTCCGAGAATCCATTTTGCTGAGGTGTGTATGAACAAGAAGTTTGGTGAATTATCCCCTTATCATCCAAAACTTGAATTGATTGCTTGTGTATTCTCCCCATAGTTATATAATTTGATGAATGATTCTATCTCTTGGATCTTTGGGAACTCACATTCAGCTGTCACCCATGTATATGCTTCCTGAACTTCTCTATCAATGAATGACACGAAATACTTATATTGATCCTGTAGAAAACACATGGAACTGTCCACACATCCGAATGGACTAGCTCAAAACACTCTTCATACATTGTAGTTGAATAACTGGAAAGCTACTTCTACAATGTTTTCCTAACACCTAAGCTTCACACTCTTTATGTTCTTGGGCCCAGGTTGGACATGGCTCATGCTGAGCACACTTGCTACTTGGATGACCCAATCGTGAGTACCATAAAGGACTTGAACCAACCACACTAAAAGCAAATGGCTTCCTCCTCATCATCTGCATTTTTATTCAACACATAGAGACCATCCTTCACTCCTCCTTCTCCAAACACTTTGCTCCAGTCTTATTGTCACGAAGTTAAGCAATCGGACCAAAAATAACTTTGCAATCTAAGTCCTTT
>JAMKOQ010000551.1:0-39302 GCA_026770425.1 Boechera divaricarpa
ATTTGACTTATTCTCCTCTGTTTTAGAAAGGTTCAGGACCACTGGTGGTGGCGGCCGATGATGGGATCTACTTTTAGTGTTTATTATATGTTTATTTTATTCTTAATCGATCTAGCTACCTTCTAGCACTTTAATGCTCAGCATTTGGCTAAGGGAGATGCTGCTGTATAACCGAATCCGGGTGAAGAGCTGCCGTACTATTGGGAGATTCCTTCCAGTGCCACGAGTGAAAGTAGAGATCTCTCGATCAACATAGTTGAGCAAACAGTTGGTGTCAAATTTGTTGCTTGATAGAGTAACACATTGATCTAGCCCTGATCAAGTTAGATTAAGATCTTAGGGATGCTTCTGCCACGAGAGTGGGCTGTAAATTCCAGAAACAGATTCATCATTCACTTTGTGTTCTTTCAGAAAGTCTGTGTGAATACTTAGTATTCGATGATGGGATTGTATGAAATGCATGTTCATTCGCCAGAGAGTGGGTTTGGATGTAGAGACTAGCATATCACGAGAGTGAACTAGCGAGACATGGAAAATCCCTAGAATGACAAACATAAATTTGTTAAAGTGTAGAATGTTAAACCCTGTGATCCAAGACTTCTGCAATCTGACTCACAATCTGTAACTTGTAAATATTAGTTTACGTTTTTACTTTATTTTATGTATTTGATTTTAATACAGATTAGTTTAGTTTATTTATTATTGCTTAGTTTAGATTCAAATGCTTTAGTCATTCGAAGCTATGCATGTTAGATTAGGAAATAACTCCCATAATGCTTAGACTTTACTCTCTCGTGTTATTCTCCGTCCTTGTGGATCGACCCCATAATTACTACAACTGCATGACTGTGCACTTGCGGACTTATGGGTTTGTTCTCGAGAATACCCTATGGGTAGACTTGGGTGAAACCTGAGAACTGACAGACGAAAGAAAATCCCTGCACCACATGTCCATGCACGTATCATCCTCCCCCACTTGAAAATGATTTGTCCTTAAATCTGTTTTATCTGCCACAAATATCCAAATCTGAAACATTGTTCAAAGACTCACATTGATCGTCATTATTAGAAGTTGGAAGAAGCAGACAGATGAACTAAGATGGAGACGGATGAAGAGCATATGGAGACAACGATGGATAGGCTTTATTGGGAAGCAAAGTGGTAGATTTACCAGTTTACAGAGAAAGGTGGAAAGGCCACCTCGATATTCCACTGATCATACTTTGGATATGACACACCAAAGGAAGAACAAGATTTCTTGTGGATATTACACACCAAGAAGAGATGAGTCTAATCTGAAAGAAGCCATAAAAGATAGCCTGAATTGTTTAGAAGCTGCCAGTATTGTAAAGGGAAAACGTAAGCTCTTGAACAAAATAAAGGTTGTCTTGGAAACATAATGCATGAAAACAGATTATACAAAGCACAGGTCGAGCAAAATTTTGAAATTTGAATCTTCTCCCTCCTCTCCCAAAACAAAGTGCCAGATCACTGTTTAGTGGGCTTAATAAAGTTCTATTTGGTTTGAATGTGACTCAAAGATATAGGATATAATCTTGCTAAAGGATTTAAACAAATGGAAATGCAAGTGATCATCTTATGCCTCATTAAAAACCTCGAGAGAAAAACCTGCCTAACAAAAACTCATCAAGTGGAAAGAAAGTACTCGCATAATCACTTTTCTCTCATTCATTTAAATCAGTTAGCTTGGATCAACATTAGCGTACCTTCATAATTGTTGTTCAGGTCACAAGGCGCCTCTTGCTTGATTTAGAATTCCTCCAATGGTTTCGTTAAAGAGTTTGGCTCTAGACAACCATGTTAAAACAAATAAAAACACCGCATAAAATTAAGATAAAGAAGTTTTAGTTTTGATCAAAGCATTCGGAACGTTGATATTTACCAAGAGCACCTCCTATTCCATCTCTACTAGCTTCAAGTTCCACTCCTCAAGCACTTGATCAACAATTATGATTGTAACCGTTTGATAATTGTCGATTTTACGAATTTATATCCAGATCAGCTGATGTACAATTGGTAGTCTACTCATCGAGGTTCTTCGACATATCTCTTCTTTCCTTACAACAAAGCAAGCTGCTTTGACATTGGTTCTTTCAAAGAGGTGGCTCAATTTGTGGACATTTGTCCAAATTTGACATCGGTACTCGAATGAATGACCTGTGATGAGTTTGAGACGCTGCCCTTCTTACCACCACGAGAGTGAATAGGAGCTTCTCCAAAGGCTATGTGAGAAGGAGGTCCAAGCATATCTACAATACATCAAGGAACGCAGAAGACATCATGCTGGACAAGAGAAGCCACTCCGGAGCCGTTGGAGAACACTATGAGCCTGCTCGGACATGCCGACTTGAGAGCAATGCGTGTCCCCACCACAGCCCAGCGAAAGACAACCCTCAAGACTCTAGGTAGCATACTCTTTCCCCACTCCTAAGTTTTCTCACCGGGTTTTTACTAGGAAAGGGCTGCAACGAGGTGTGAAGACTAGAGCATCACAATCCGATCTCCATGCACTAACCTCTACATGTGTTTTCCTTCTTCTTCTACATTGCTCATGAAATTTGTCTTTCATTCTTGGTCACTGAGACAGCTCATTTGATGTAAATGTTAAGCCCAGTTGTCTAAGCCTTGTCCTAATTAGCTTAGGCCCTATTTCATTTAAGTTACACTAATTTGTAAGTAAATGTATAAGGCAAGAGTCATTTCTTTAATTAACTAAGCAATCTCATAATAAAATCTAAAGTTTACAACTTTATGTCTTTTCTAATCTAGCTGATGCTCTAGATTAGGGTTCTTCCTAAGAGTGATTGAGTGTGTCCCCTACTCCAAAGGAATCAGTCAAATTTCAAAAGGACTCACACATCCTTTATGGTTCACCTCCAACCCAAACTGACCAGGTCCATCTCCCCAGTCTTTCATCCACGGTCAAGTCTTCACCATTGAGAGCCTCTGCCGTCTTGCACAGCCTCCGTGAGTCTCAATGAGGCCGGCTCAGTTCTGTTTCGTTCCAGGGCCTCAGCTTCAGCCATCGCTCGCCCCTCCACCCGTGAATCGAATAGAAGCCTTCCGCCGGGTCATCACATCATCTATCCGCCTCTTTCGCGAACTCAAGCTTGAACCATCTCGTAATCTTTGTATGGAGCTACTGAGGATGTACCATTTGGTATCAGAGCCAAAGATCCTATTAAGGTTGTGCCTTTCTCACCTAAAAGCTTCTCCCTTTGTGTTGTGTTTTGGTTCGAGTTGAGAAAGCTTGGTTCTCTGTAAGGTTTCGTTGCCGGGTTGCTTAAATCGTTAGACCGGCTGATTCCTCTAGCTTGTTTAGGTTGCTTAGATAGAGAATCTAGGACTGAGTTTGCTGTAAATTGTGTGAGCCTCTCTTGTTAGTAAGTTTAAGGCAAGAGTGCCATTTTGCTAAAAGTAAAAAGCTCAAGGTCATACAACCTACTTTTTGCTTTTTGCTTTTGGACACTTCATGCTTGTGGTCTTAGCTTGATTTCTTCTGTATTCAAATTTGATTTTTTGGGTCATCATTTAAAACATTTATCACGTGCCTAATTTACTTCAATAGCTAAATCGAAACCGAGCTCCATTTTACTATCAAGTTTTACGGTTTACTATTCGAGGTTTCATTTTTAGAAAATTCTTAACTTTCTTTTGTGTTGGTTGTTTTGCGAGGTGCTGAAAACATGGCTGAACCGGATATTGCTGCCATGTTCACCGCTCTTCAAGCACAACTTCTACAACATGGGTAACCGAATGGATTGAGAAGAATCACAAAAGGTATTTTAATAATTACCCAAGAACCCGTACAATGATGATATTTCCGAAGAGGAATATTTCTTGAAGCCTCCCACCAAGCTCGAGAGGACACTGAGAGAAAAGAGAGATTTCTGGAGATATAAATGATCAAGATCAAATCAAGAGTTCACTCTCCAAGTCCCAAGCTAACGGCCACTTGTTCCAGGCCAGGTGCAGCCAGATACTGATACTGGGAAAGAAGGATGGACCATGTCTCCCTTCCATCCTTCTTTCCCAATCTATGATGAGCCAAAGAAAGGCTCATGCAGCCGCCCAACTCACTGATCACGCCCCTACATGGTGGGATAAAGATGCGGCCATGAGAAGAAGAAATGGGAGCAGGATCCGGTTCCATCATGGGAAATCATGAAGTTCATGATGAAAGGAGATATGTGCCTCCACAATACCACTAGAGAGCTAAGCAAAAGAAGTTTCCTGAAAGCTTACTCAAGGAGCAAGAGTGTGGAAGACTACTATGAAGAGTTTCGAAAGCATCTAAGAAACCGTCTTAAATCTCAAGAAGACACCGAAGAAACTCTAATGGTACTCAAATCTTCTTGACGAGCTCCACAGATCGCATTGCTAACAAAATGAGACAGATGCTAAATTACAACGATCTTAATGAGCTACTACACTTGGCTACTCAAGTAAAGAGTCACACAAAGAAGAAATTCCGAACCAAGGCTACTACCAATCCTCCTTGCAGTTAGACACAAGCCTCGGGTTCTAATTTCGCCGCCAAGCTACAACGATAAGGGCAAAGCGCCGTTAGCCATTGACTCCTCTAAAACCTCGTGAACCTTCTAAGGAACCAAGAAGTGACATCCAAGAGGAGCTCCTACTGGTCCTAAGACACGTAACATTGTATGCTGTACAAGCTTTAGAGGACAAATGGCACTATGCTGACATGGAATGTCCTAACCGGAGGTTACATGATTATTACTCCGTTGGAGAGTATGAGTCCCAAGACAAAGACGAACCGCGTTGAGAAAAGGCTGAGAGCAATCGAGGAAGAAAGTCGAGTAGTCCCGACATGGGGGAATTGCTAATCACCCATGAGGACTCTTAAAGCCTGGTGCAAGAAACCGGGAAGAAGTGGTTCAATGCGAAAACATCTTTCACACATGGTGGACGTGTAAAGGAAATGTTTGTTCTCTTATTTTTTGATGGTGGTTCTTGTACTAATGTTGTTATCTTCATACATGGTAGAAAACTTACAATTAGAAACAAATAAGCATCCTAAGCCTTATAAACTTAGATGGCTAAATGATAAGACATAATTGAGAATTAATGATCAAGTTTAGGATCTCATTTAAAGACTGGTAAGTATGGTGATGATGTTTTGTGCGATGTGGTTCCAATGCAAGCCATACATCTTTTTGGCTAGGTAGACCTTGGCAATTTGATGGTAGTAACTCATCATGGAAGAACTAATCATTATACCATCTTGCATAATAAGAAATGAATTAGTCTAGCCCCATTGCTTTCTCCTTTATCAAGTGCATGAAATACAATCCTGAAATTGGCTAAAGAAAAGAGCATTAAGCTAAGACTAATTTTCTTATAAGAATCTCCTAGTGACATTAGAAGAATCCTTACATGATGATACTTGTGGTGTCTTACTAATGGTCTTCAAAGAATTGTGTGAGTGTACATGAGGTCACGGTTGGAGCTGCCCAACGAGATTCAACAACTTCTAATTCACCTCGCGCATGTCTTTCCGGAAGAGCTACCTATCTGGATTACCGCCTAAGAGGCATTAAGCATCAAATCGATTTCTGTTCCCTGGGCTCAACTCCCAAACCAGCCAGCATATAGGGTGAATCCTAGTGGAGGCTAATGAGCTTGAGAAGCAAGTGAGAGACTTGATGGATAACGAGCTACGTGAGAGAAAGCCTTATTCGTGTGTCGTCCCGGTTTCATTGGTACTGCAAACAAAGACGGATTCTACCGCATGTGTGTTGATTATCGGCCTATCAATAATATCACAATCAAATACCGACATCCTATAACAGGTTAGTATAACATAGCTGAAACGAGTTAAGGTCAAAAGATTGACCTTAAAGTCGGATACCATCAAGTTAGGATGCGAGAGGGTGATGAATCGAAGACCACGCTCAAGACGAAGCATGGTCTTTACTGAATGACTCGTGAAGCATGGTCTTTACTGTAACATCCGTAAATTCCTTTAGTCATCCTCTTGGAGTTGTATTTGTATTTGTATTTGGCTTGTTGTATATTGAACCCTCTAGATTTGGTGTATTTCGACGGAATTATTAATACATGGATGTTTATCGAAATTGTCGCGATGGATTAATGCATGATGTGGTATTTCATGTATTAGTGGATACCGAGTACACATTGATGTGGTATTTCATGTATCGGTCGGGTTTGACACATGATGTGGTTTTCCACAATGTGTTGCTATGGAGTTGGGAGCCGGTGTTTCGTTCTGTCTCGGTTCTGATTTTGGGTTTATGTCACTTGAGATCCTAATACGTGGTTGGGGTCGATAGTGATCATATGCGATATATAATCTTATTGATGGGTCATTTGGGTTATAGTGATATTTAACCCAGAAGTGATGGGTCATGCTAGAGTTATGTGATATGGTAGCTCTAGGTTTGATGTTGTATTGGGATTAGGTGATATTTAATCCTAATCGGGGTTTTACCGATTTAGGATCATGGAGTATTTGATCCTAATAGATCGGTAGACCGGGTTGGGGTCTGGTAGTATCGGATCTCACGGGGACTTAGTATATTAGGGTCCGGTGTGTTGGATTCTAATATTACTAGGTCGTTTTGACGACTTAACTCTGTTCGAATCCGGGATAATTGGATTTTGACTGGGTTAGCTGTCTGGGTGACCACGTAGGATCTTATGATGTTAGTACCCGGGTGTTATTGAACCGAGTATGGAAACAATACCGAACTTGATTGATGGCCCTAAGGGCGGTAAAGATTAGTTGGAACTCGATCAAAAGAGTGATCGTTGAGAAGTAATCCCGAGTGGTTCGGTCTGAGCCAGAATTAAGCGATAATTCCTGTGGTTTTCATGCATGGAAAGTAAATATTTTGGGGCGGGAAGATTTCTCAAATAATTCGTGAAATTTGATTGAGTTATTACAGAACCAGAGTTGAAAGGGTTAAGTGGAAGAATCAATTGTTGCGGTTTAATGAATTTGGTTTAGTTTGGTTTAATTGTGATTTCAAACCAATGATTATAGTGATACAAACATGTATATATCCTCCCTCTCTTTCTAAAGGTTCTACACTCTTTCTTCTTTTCATTTAGAAGATATTTTCGCTGAAATAGAGAGAGAAGAAGAGAGAAAAGAGAGAGAGAGAGAGCTAGAGAAGAAGAGGGAAGAAGGAGAAGAAGAGAAGATAGAAAAGCTTGGAGAAAACAAAATTCGGTAGGTGATTGTGAGCTTCGATCGGGGTATCAATCGGACACGGATTGAGCTGAATTTTTGTTGGGCAAGTTCTTTCTGAATCTCTTGCCTAGTTATCTACCAAATTTCTGTAGGATTTTGTTGAGTGGTTTGAGAGATACATGATACCCTAAAACCGCTCAAAACAGCAACAGCTTCGTCGGGGTTGAAAGTAGAGTGCGCAGTGGGCGACACATCAAATCTTGCCCTCTTTTGAGCTGAAATTTCAAACGGTAGATAACATGTTGTTGTAGAGTATGATGTTGAGAATATTGCCTACAGAATAAGTTATGAGCATCTAAAGCTTGACCCTGTTTTTGGAGAAGAGAAATCCGATTTGGGGCTCTCTGAAAGTTTATCCGGAGCTCGATTACTTGTTATCACCCTTTGAGAAGTGTTTCGTGTGACCTTTTTAGAGTAATTTGGTTCAGATATATTGGTGTTGAGTTGAGTAAGAGCCAAGAAGAAGCAAGCTTAAAGCTTGGAAACCGAATCAAAGTATTTCTTTTTGGCAAAACCGTTGAGCAAGATAGCGTAAACTTGCCGTCGGCTTAACTGTGTGAATCTTTGAGTTTTCGTGCTTGATATGTAAGTTTAGGACTAGTCCATATGGGTGTGACTTATGGCTTAGCCATAATGTGATGATTGTGTGATTGAGCTCTTTCATGAAGTATTTCGCTATTGCTGCCGCTTGTTCTTTAAGTATTAAGTGTTGATCATGTTAAATTCATCAAGATCATTGTTATGGTGTATAGCCAATGGGGATCTCGGGATAAATGCCTGTGTCACTAAGCATTATCAATGCTTACGCGCCTACTTTTGGTGCAGGTAAGGAGAAATCTTAGATCGTGGAGCTCGTGGGAACGCAAGGCCAGGAGATATGGGATGATCATAGGATGAACATGGGTTTCTTTTGGGGTGTAAGTATACTGCTCATATGTTTTTGATGCTCTCTGTGGTGATTTCTGACTCGGTAAAGACGCCTTGTTAACCAGCTGTTTCATAAGGGAATATGTATAAGCTTAAGTGTTGTTATGTGATATGTTTGCATTTTGCATCGTTTTAGCTTGCATAAATCATACCGCTTGGAGTCAGTGTTTTTCACTCCCGTTTCCTGTTATTTATTCCAGTTTTGCATACTTAGAGTGTTTTGCATTAGGTCCCATACATCCCCATATTTGGCTCTGTCAGCTATAGGTACTTTCGGGTGATTTTGGAGAAGTTAGACCCAGGAAGTCGCTGGGACATGACTGACTCGAGTCCATACAGACAGCTTGTGATCTGTGTCCGCTGAGCAGAAGGTTGCCCTGGGCATGCTGATCGAGTCCGTGTCGAGCAGAAGCCGGTTGTGCCCAGCACGCTGATCGAAAGTCCGTGCAGCAGGATACCCATGCATACCGCATGGATCGAGTCTCGAGCAGAGAGATGGAGCAGAAGCTCGCCGAGGTTACCCATGCTCGAGCCTGTATGACATCGCTGCAGACAAAGGTGGCGCTCTTGAAGTTTCAGAACCCAGGCCTTTGAGCCCCGCAATCGGGAGTGGACTACTCAAGCTCGATCTCAGAAAATGCAGTCTTGATTTTACATGCTTCAGCAGCATACCACGTCGACTCCTTATCTCAGAAAAATGCGCCTTGTTTTGATCTACCTGTTTTGAGCACAGCACTCGACCAAGACTTAACTGTAAATGGACCTTTGAATCCCGCACATTTTTACTATGAATATGCGCATTATCGTTTTAGGGTTTTTAAAGATAACTTAGGTATAAATACCTAATGTTGGGTCAAATAAGTATCTAAGTGACTACGCTTTTTATCTTCTATATATTTCTGAGTTTTTCCTTTGTGTTCTTCTCTGTTCTTAGTTTCCTAACTTGTAATTTGATTTCTACTTGCTATTTTGAGTTCTATTCCGTTCTGTTCTATCATTATCTCTATCTATTTCTTATCATCTATGGCAAGTTTTTATGATTTCTGGCCAAGTCGTTCTCGATGTTCTTCACATGTGAGTTTTGAGCTAGTCATTGTGGTTCTTGAGGATTGGGATAGATTGCAGGTGTGTAATCTTGGTCTTTCTGTGTGGTTTAAGTGCCGGTAGATCGCTTCGATTTCTCTTCTAAATCAGTTGTTCTTAATGCTAGTTTCTTTTCTCGATCAATTGAATTAGAACTTAAGGTGTTTTTTCCAAACCTTAAGGTGCTTCTGATAAAAATGCTCGAATGAACTGATGTTAGAGATTTGCATACCTAGCCTAAGGGATTAGTTGTCTAAGGTGTTTATCAATAATATTGAACTGATCTCGTATTGCCTGCTGTAGGGTAGATTTCGCCAAGGATTGGCAACTGAACTCGGGTCCAGAGTTTGAGGTTACTGTGATTACGGGAGTGGACTTAACTCAGGTTTTGATGTTTGATGGTCTAGGGAATATCTAGATTCGTAGTTTTGTTAAACCACTTGAATAGGCTAAGAGGACACACCGAGTTCGATTACCCCATCATCCCTTAGGAACTTTCCCGGCACTCCGTTGAATTTGCTGCTAGTCCTATACGCTTCACTCTCTTACCCCCATATGTTATTTTTGTTATTGCTTGGTTCCCCGCTAGTTCTTGTTAGTCCTGATACGGTGCCTATTTTGAAGTGTCCATTCTCAAGCTCTTCGTCTAGGTTGCTAGGAACACCCAATACGGGGCTATTTGCTTCGGGCTCTGGACTTGAATGGCTTGATCGCATCCTTTTGGTTAGAAGATATCTTCACCCTTATGGATTGACACTCTTACTACTCACAACGGAAAACTTGGTCTAGTAAGAAATTGACCTATATCACCATTTCGCGTCGTTGCCATTTGGGTGTTGTTTGTTAAGTAATTAGGATTTCAAAATATTCTAGATCAAGTTCTTTTACGCTCTTCAAGCTTACTAACTTGACTGCCTTTCCATTTTCAGGTACACATCCACCTCGCATGCAAACCAGATTCCAAGAGGATAGTCTGTAACCTCCCTCCGCCCCCATCGATGCAATATTGACAAAGTTAGTTGTCACAACATGGGGCCATGAGCGCAGGGGCGAGAAAACATCATCAAGACGATCATCAAAATCCACTCGGCATGGAAGCACCAAACTCCCAGGTTCAAGACCCTCCCGTGGAGTGAGGCCCTGCTGGACAGAGCCGGAGATGCCCCTAACACTCATACCAACAGCACAAGGCATTGGTCCCTCCTACGGTCCAGAACAACAATTTCCCGAGATCAAGAGCAGCCTTGATTTTGCTGCATGGAAAGTGCAGCAACGTAACAAGTTTCATGGATCTACTCATGTAGAGGACCTTTCTCTCGCATCCATCTGGATGAGCTGTCTGATAGGCCTCGTGGCAGCCTTCACCAAGATCACAACAGTGAAGATGGTTTCAAGCCAAGGCTCTTCTCCCTCTCTGACAAAGTGGATGCAGCCCATCACCTCGGAAGTAAGACTCCTACCCCATGGATCCATCACTTCATGGGATGACTGCAAGAAAGCCTTCTTGGCCAAGTTCTTCTCCAATGCCTGGACAGCGCTTCGGCTTGAGGGAATGAAATTTCTGGATTCACTCAGAAGCGATGGTGAAAGTTTCTGTGAATGCTGGGAACGCTTCAAGGGCTACACCTACCCAATGCCCTCACCACATGGTTTCAAAGCAATGAGTTCACTTCCTTAGCACTCTCTACAGCAGGAGTTCTCCAAAGGTCCGCATGCTTCTGTGCATACAAAGCCAGCACTGGTAATTTCCTCAACCAAGACGTTGGATGCTGGCTGGGCACCTTGTGGAGATGAACCTAGCTCCAAATCTGATGTTTGTAACTACACTCGCTGAGTATGATAGAGTGTCCGGCCAAGTATGCTGGAAACAAACATGATTCCGACTAAATGGGCCATCGATAAGGCCTCGACCGCTAAGTTAGATCAACTACTAAGCAAAGCAACTTAAGAAACAGGTTCACTTTGCTTTCTAAGGATACAGTCTTCCAAGTTCAAGATGGAGAGGATGATGATATAGAGGAGGTCAACTATGTGCAGAATCAGTGGTCAAGACAACAAAGGTTTTATCAATGCTACAAGAAACATGTCCCGAATCTGGTTTTACAAGAGTACCAACGTCGCCAACCCTCAGATCAAGTCTACCCACCTCAAAGCAACAACCTCAGTCCAAGCCTTTGTTCCCTACAATTAACAACAGAACTTTGAGTTCCCTAAACCGTATTTTCAGAAGGCCTCAACTTCAACAACAAGAAGCCCCGTTTCTGTACTCACCAGGTTTTCCGCCAGCAAAGACGCTCGCCTTTCTATCGGGCTTCCGCATCAAACGCACAAACGCCCTGGCTGCAGCGAACTCCCACTGTGGTCAAGCAGCTGGTGCACTTGACACAGCCAAGAAGTTTGGTGAACTTAAAACCCAGATGGACTACACCTACAATGATCTTAACAGCAAGATTGAGCTCCCTCCACCCAAGATCTGCTCCTGGATCGAGTGGCAAGATGCAGCCTTTCATCCTCTCACACTTCCCAACTCCCTGTAAAGTGGTCCAGAACCCTAAGGACTACGCTCACATCAATGCCATCACTTCGTGCTGAGTGGGAAGGAGCATTACCTCATGGAAGGACCTCCTACAATCACCGAGGACAAGGAAGATCAAGACGGGGAGGATTTGGTTCCCAAAAACAACCAAGACAAGAGTTCCACGCCTGCCTGAGCACCCCTAACTTCGACCTCAATGGTCAAGGCAGCTCTACCTCCTGCATCCTAAATCTGTAGATTTCAGAAGAAAAGCTAAGGCACACCATATGTCCCTCCTCCTTACAAGCCCAAATTGCCTTTCCCAAAGAGGTTTAAGAAGGACTTAATGGAGAAACATAAACAAATCTTCGATAAGCATATCAAGGAAGCCGAGATCGTCGTTTCTCTCATTGATGCCTTCTCCATGGTAACCTGCCTATCAGAAGTTCTCTAAAGGATGCAGTACAGCTGAGAAAGACAAGTACAAAGATTCTAGGGTATGAAGTTGTCCACTAATCAGGAGGAGTGCAGCGCCATCATTCAGAAGAGAGTCGTCAAAGAGAAGTTAGGTCGACCCAGGTTCTTTCACTTTTTTTATTTTCCGTGGGTCTCTAGGTCCACTAGTTTTCAAGAAATCTCTCTCGTGATCTTGGCGCATCTATCACTGTCTTATGCCACTCTCGAAGTAGCAAGGAAGCTAGGATCTCAGCAACTATAAGTCCTGCAACACTTCCTCCGAGTGCTTGCAGACAGACTCAATGGGCAGGACTCTCATGGCAGTATGCTAGCAGATCTCCCTCTGATGGTTGGTAACAAGTGGAGATACCTCACAGATTTTATAAGCTTCTTGAAATGGATGAAGAACCAAGAGATCCCTCTCGATTCCGTGGGAAGACCTTTCCTTTGCTAGCAGCAATGGGCATGCAATCATTGATGTCAGAAAAGGAAAAATCGATCTCAACCTCGGAGTGACTTCAAGATGACATTTGATGTCAAGGAGACTATGAGAAAGCTGGAAAAATAGATATGACAAGCTCTTCTATGTTGGAAGGTCATGGACAAGTCTTGCTGATGAGCCTTTCCCGGAGTGAGCTTAATCAAAGATGATCACCTTCAGATCGCCTTTAACCAAGAGTAGTGAGGATGGGTATCTACATGCTGAGACTTTGGGGTATGAAATGATTTTGGACTCACACAAGGTCCTCGGAAGAATCAAGGAAGGGTTTGAGGTGCTGATAGGAATCAACACAGAAATTCTAGCTGTCCAGGATACTGAGCTCGACCTCCCCTGCAGATCGAGTCTAACATCGAGCCAGCACACTCTCCTTCGCAGCGCACGATCTGGTCAATGTAACTCCGGGCACCTAAGGTAGATCTCAAACCTCTTCCTTTCTGGGCCAAGCAGTACGCCTTTCTTGGACCAAATTCTACTTACCCAATCATAGTAAATGACATGCTTACTGATGATGAGTTGCATTTCGTACACATTGATTGAGTCGTAGAAGCATAGAGAAGCGCAATAGATACTTTCTTGATGATATAAAAGGAATTTCACCTAGCTTGTGCACTCATAGAATCCATCTTAGAAAATGAATCATATGCTAGTATTGAACCCCAGAGTGAGATTTCGAAATCCTAATTTAAAAGAAGTTGTTAAAAAGGAAATTCTTAAGTCGCTAGAAAATGGGCCGACAAATCATATACCCCATATCCGATAGTACTTGATTCTCACCGTGCAGCAGCTGTGTACCTAAGAAGTGGGGGCATTATCCGTGGTTAGAAATGATAAGGATGAATTGATGACCCACTAGAACTATCACTCGGCCATAGAATGTGTATTGATTACAGGAAGTTAAATACTGCATCTAGGAAAGATCATTTTCCATTGCCATTCATTGATCAGATGCTGTAGAGAGACTTGGCTAAATCATCCATATTACTGTTTCTTAGCATGGATATAAGGGTTTTCTTCAAATTCCTTATTCATCCTAATGATCAAGTGAGAAAAACTACATTCACTTGTCCATATGGAACATTTGCATATAGGAGAATGCCTTCTCGGTCTTTGTAATGCACCTGCTACTTTTCGTGAGATGCATGACATCTATATTCTCGGATTTAATAGAGGAGACTGTTGAGGTATTCATGGATGACTTTTCCGTGTATGGCTCTTCTTTCTCCTCCTGTCTTTTGAACCTTTGTAGGGTACTCACTAGGTGTGAAGAAACGAATCTGGTTCTGAACTGGGAAAAGTGCCACTTTATGGTCAAGGAAGGGATCGTCTTGGGGCACAAAATTTTTGAGAAGGGTATAGAGGTAGACAAAGCCAAGGTTGATGTGATGATACAGCTACAGCCACCAAAACGTCAAGGACATTAGGAGTTTCCTTGGGCACGCTGGGTTTCTGAGAAGATTCATCAAGGACTTCTCAAAGATAGCCATGACCACCACAAGGCTGTTGTGCAAGGAGCAAGAGTTCCTGTTTGATACCGAATGTTTGAAGGCTTTCCAGCTAATTAAGGAAGCCTTAGTCACTGCTCCGATAGTCCAAGCACCAAACTCGGGATCACCCGTTTGAGATCATGTAAACGCGACGCATCGGACTATGTGTAGGAGCCGTACTGGGCCAAAGGATTGAGAAGAAGTTGCATGTGATCTACTATGCAAGCAGGACGCTTGATGATGCTCAAGGGAGATATGCTACAACAGAGAAGGAGTTGCTGGCTGTAGTCTTTGCTTTCGAAATTCAGAAGCTATCTAGTTGGGTCTAAGGTGATAGTCTATACGGATCATGCAGCACTAAGGCATATCTATGCTAAGAAGGATACTAAGCCAAGATTGCTCGTGTGGATACTCCTTCTTCAAGAGTTTGACATGGAAATTGTTGATAAGAAGGAATAGAGAATGGTGTGGCTGATCACTTGTCAAGGATGAGGATAGATGACCCAGCACCCGTTGATGACACCATGCCTGACGAGAGACTCCTAGATGCTGTTTCTGTGATAGGGAGTAAAGGACATACCTTGGTATTCGCATCTAGCCAATTTCCTTGCATGTGGTGAGTTACCTGATGATCTTGATGCTTACAGTAAAAGAAGTTTCTGAGAGATGTCAAGCACTACTACCGGGACGAACCTTTCCTATACAAGAGAGGCAATGATGGTCTTGCTCAGGAGGTGCATAGCACAAGACGAGGTTCAGGGTGTGCTTGAGCACCGTCATGGGTCTTCTTGAGGACACTTTGCTACGTTCAAGACCTGTTCAGAAGGTACTGCAAGCGGGTCTATGGTGGCCTACAATGTTCAGAGATGCTCAAACCTTCATCACCAAGTGTGATCCTTGCCGTAGAATGGGAAACATCAGCAGAAGAAATGAGATGCCCACAGAACCCAATTTTGGAAGTGGAGGTGTTTGACGTTTGGGGGATTGATTTTATGGGTCCTTTCAACCCACCATCTTCTGGGAACATTACATCTTGGTAGCTGTTGATTATGTCTCGAAGTGGGTTGAAGCCATAGCTTGCCCTAGCAATGATGCAAAGGTAGTTCTGATGTTCAAGAGCATCATTTTTCCTGATTTGGTGTGCCAAGAGTTGTTATCGTGATGGGGGTCTCACTTCATCAACAAGCTCTTTGAGAATCTTCGAAGAAGCATGGGGTAAAGCACAAGGTGGCTACACCATATCACCCCCAGACTAGTGGTCAAGTAGAGGTGTCCAACAAGCAGATCAAAGCCATCCCGGCTGAGTAGTGGGCGTTTCAAGAAGAGATTGGTCTGCTAAGCTGGATGAAACCCTCCGGGCGTACAGACGGCATTCAAGACTCCTATAGGGCTTAACGCCATTCCAGCTCCTTTACGGCAAGGCTTGTCACCTACCTGTTGAAGTTGAGTATAAGGCGTTATGAGCAACAAAACTTCTGAATTTGGATATCAAGTCTGCCCAGGAAAAGAGAGTATTGGACCTGCATGAGCTAGAAGAGATCAGCTGGATGCGTATGAGAGTTCTAAGATCTACAAAGAAAGAACCAAAGCCTTCCATGACAAGAGAATCTTGCACAAGGAGTTCAAGGTTGGTGATCAAGTCCTCCTTTTCAATTCTCGACTCAAGCTGTTTCCGGGAAAGCTCAAGTCCAGATGGTCCGGACCGTTTTCTGTCAAGGAAGTTTCACTCCTACGAGCGATCACTTTATTTGGAAAGGGAGGAAACGAATTCACGGTGAATGGACAGAGGCTCAAACCCTATCTAGCTGATACCATCATTCCGAAGGAACTTCGATTCCTCTGGATGAGCCTTCCACCGCCTGAACAAAACAGGAAGTCAAGCTTAGAGACTTTAAACAAGCTCACTTGGGAGGAAGTCCCATGTCTATCTCTGTACATATTTCTTTGCCTTAGTTTTTAAAACGTCAAATAAGTGTGCTAAGCTATTTTGTCTTGATTGTGTGATTTTAGGAAAGCAAGAGAGGTGGATCATAAACCTTAGGAGGAATTTTCAAAATTTAAAATTCTGATATGTGGACCCAAGTCGGAGGTGTCATGGTCAATACAGAGCTCACATGCCCAAGTCGGAGGTGTCATGGTCAATACAGAGCTCACATGCCCAAGTCGGAGGTGTCACGGTCAATACGACGTCACGAACAAGTCGAAGAGTGTTTGGCCGACCCACACATGCTAGAATCAGATTATGTCAGCTCGAGTCTCACCCAGATGGAGCCCACACTCGACACACACGCTCCTCCTTGTCCTTTGTCCCTCCCACTTGTCTATACAAGCCAAACTCGATTCGAGAAGATGCCAAAGAAGCGTCCACTCGGTCAAAAAGGTGTCGACTCGAGCCCACACTCCTCCAACACGCCTTCAAGCTCGATCCCATACTCCACTAGCTCGAGCCCACACGCTTTCAACACGCTCCACCTTAACGACCCACACGCTTTCAATACGCTCCAACGATCTCGACTCGGTATATATACCGAACTCAACTCCATACTTTACTCACACCACAACCATTCTCAATCCTCTCTCTCTTCATTTCCAGAAATTTCTCAATTTGTTTTTGCTGCTCTTGAGGTTAATCCTCACGATTTTGAGTTCTCTTTCCTTGTCTTTGATCGAGTCTCGTGTATGGACCCTCGCCAAGCCCGTCGTAGGTCAGCTAAAGCACTCGCCCGAAACTTCCAGATGTGGAGAGAGAGCATTCCTCCAGCCGAAGAGCAAGAACACGAACAAGCCGCAGAACAAGAACAAATTGCGGTGCCCATGGAGTACGAAGTCACGCCGGACTCGACCACATATGCCCAAGCCCAAGGATCAAGCCAGGAGGGCCGGAAGTCTCGCTTGAGCACCCACACTCGAGCCTGTGAAACGAGGCGAGTCACCCGTGTCACGCGTGAGGGACAAGACCAGATGGAGGCTATCCCGCATCTACGCGATGAAGAAATAGAGGAAGACGAGCCTCAGTTGATAAGGAAGCCTCGGCGGATGAGCACCCACGCTCGAGCTGGAGGGTCGGGACAAGCTACTACGGTATCGAGACAAGAAGCTCACTCAGGCCAAAAGTGAAGGAAAAGCACCAATCAAGCCGAGTATGCATCAAGATGGTGAAACAGAGGAAGACGAGCCTAAGTTGATAAGGCAACCCCGAAAGAAGAACACCAAACCCTCTGCAACCAAGTACCTAGAGGCCCTCCTTGAAAGTAATTTTGAAGGAACGAGATACCCGCACAAAGAAACAATGCAAGCACTCGGGATTGCTAAAGATATGGAATATCTCTTTGAGGCGGGAGGTATAAGACAATTCATGAACACACCGCTGGAAGCCTACAAGGAAGAGACGTGCCACTCCCTCTCGTCCCTCAAGGTTCATTTTTACGATGAGGAGCCTGATGTTGAACCCGATGACGGCCCTGGCTTCATTACCTTCGCGTGCAGAGGACAATGCTATGCCCTTACCATCGCGCAAATCTGCAACCTATATGGTTTTTCCTGGAGGTGACGAACTGATTCAAGATTTTGATCATGAGGAGCTCCAACAATTATGGTCGACCATAGGAGACAGCACCAAACCCTTCTCCTCCTCTAGAAGCAAGAGTTCAAGCATCCGGCCCTGTCCCGAGGTACCTACACAAGACAATAGCAAGCTCTATGTTTGCCGTGAAGGTGACCGGGACAGTGAATGAAGGTGAACTAAGGATGCTGGACTTATGCCTACCTGCCACTTCTGGGAGCCCAAGATATGGGCGGAAGATGCAGTGGCGATAGAGCAGATGCTAACCTCGCCCTTGTTCTGATGGAGCAATTCCTAAACTACAAGGATCGGGCGATAAAGATGGGCAAGATGAAGATGGATGGCGCAGTGACCTCTGTATTGGGGGTATCATCACCCCGATACTTGTTGCTTGTGATGTAGAGCTACGATCAGTACCCTATCCACCCAAATGGATAGATATCGACTTCTTGAGGAGGTGCAGGTTCCTGGACCATACAACGCCTCCAGACGAGTACATCTATCAGTTCATGCATCCGACAGTTGGGAAGCCAAACTGCGCCTTCCTTGCACCGATCTCACCAAGGTACGCTGTGGCCGAAACATTGATTTCCATCCTCCTCTCGATAGACTTTACAATCAAGACGAGGAGATCATGGAACAAGGAGTGGGGTCGACGATCAAGATGCTGTTCTGGAGGAGGTTAATCCAACAGAAAGGTACTCGTTTGAGGAGTACAAGCTCAAACCCACACATAGTCCAGCCCTGAAGGAGGCACACAAGCGGATTAATCTCCTTCAAAGGTGGAACAAGTTTCAAGGTAAGACCGTCGCCGCACTCAAGGGTACCGTGATGGACCTGAAACACCAAGTGAAGGACGTGAAGGACCAGCTCAAGGACTTCACGCTAAAGTTCAAATCCCTGCACCCAAGACAACCATCGTACCTGGGAGAATTCTGATGGGGAGCGGGTCATTTCGCGAGGAACCAAGACATCATGCACCCGAGATGAAACCACCAAGAGCCTCCTCCTTCGAGCCAAGGCAGTTTCAACACGCGAGGAAGAGACGCCAAGCAGGAGGAGCATCTGGCTCACGCACCCGGCTCGAGCAAGGACGTCGAGACAGACACTGAGCATCTAGCTCACGCACCCAGCTCGACCACTACCAGGTCGAGTCGACATACTCACCATAATCACCAAGGTACCCGTACTGACCCTTTCTCGTATATATTAGATGCATCATTTTTATTGTTCTCTGTTACCTCTTAATCTTTCTTTTCCAAATTTTTATTACACAAGGGACTGTGTAATTTAAGTTTGGGGAAGGGTTAAGGTTTGTATTGATGTGTTTTCTCTGTTATTATTTTGATTTTGTGCATCCTTGAGTCTTCATCTATGGCATAGAAAAACCAAAAAAAATCAAAATGTTTTTTGAAAAATCTTTAAAAACAGAGTGTTCATGTAGTATTGCATCTGCATATTAGGATTGAGTCTAGATTGTTTCATATAGGGCTGTTGCATATGCATAGGGGATGATGATGATTTTAAACCTTGTAAACTTGCTGATTCAACTGCATGACTTCAATGCCCTCGTTTCTAGTTGTTTAATGCCTTGATATTGAGCCTGAAGTAAGACCGAACCATGTTCTGAATGCACAACTAGATCGAGTCTTAGCTGAAGCATGCTGTGATTTTCTGTCATTCCCCATCTATTTAAACCTGAATTTGACTTATAATTATCATGTCTAGGCATAGAATTTGAACTCATGGATACCATATACATACTTGGATTCTCTTTCATCTGTTTATACCACTCTTTGCTAATCCAAGTAGCTGATTCTCATTGTTAGATCAGTTTTACCATGCTCTTACCCTAGCCTTCTTTCAAGCCATGCTATTACTTTAGTGAGTGTGTGAGGTCTATTTCTGAATGAGCTTGGTAGAAAGTGTTAGGTTTGAGCCGACAAGGATAGAATCTCATGTAGTTCTGGTTTACAATTTTTGAATCAGATAGGACTAGGTGGGATCTTGATCGTTGGATATTGGGGTGGGTTCTGTGAATAGAAAAGAATGAGAAAAAACTTGGAAAAAGAAAAGAAAAGGGTAAGAGTTCTTAGGAGGAATGATCTGAATGTTTGAGTATCTAGTAAAGGATTAGGGGATGTGCATAGCAAAAGAAAAAGAAAAGGCAGAAAGCTCAAAAGTCTCGAAAAAAAACATAAAAACGCCTAAGCTAAGTTAAGAAAAGAACCCCAATCTGCTAGATGTATATGTGTATAACCCCTCCTAGAACCAAAAACAAAAAGAAAAGATGAAACTGATCTAGGATATCAAAAGAAAAAAAGCCTAAGGGTGAAGGGTAGAATTAGGATGAATGTCTGGGTTTTAGACTAAGGGATAAGACCGCTTGTTGATATGCTTGCATTTTGCATGGTTTTAGCTTGCATAATTCATACATCTAGACGTGTTATTCACCACCTTCTTGTCATTTATTCCTAGTTTTGCATACTTAGAGTGTTTTGCATGAGGTTTGCATACATCCTGCATATTTGGCTTGTTACAGGTACTTTCGAGTGATTTTGGAGAAGTTAGGTTCGAAGCTGTCTAGGACATCAGACTCGACCTGGATGCTCTAGCAGACGTGATCAAGCGTAAGCTCAGCTCAAGCACCCATGCTCGAGCTGTATGATCGAGCTGAGGTCAAAGACAGTCTTGAAGATTTCTGGACGAGCTCGGGAAAGACCCATGCTCGAGCTCCATGATCGAGCCCATCATAAAAGAAGAGTCTTGAAATTTTTCTGTCCAGCTCGAGCCCATACAATCGAGTCACCTGCTCGAGCTCAACACATAAAAATGCAATCTTGATTTCATCCAGCTCGAGCACACCACTCGACCAGAATGGTCGAGCTGGACCTTATCCTGCACGTTTTTACCATTTTGTCCATGACGTTTTAGGGTTTTTAAGATTTAGTATAAATACTTAATGGGGGATTAAGACTGAGGAGAGTTGGTTTTTAGCCCTAACTTTCTAGTTCTCTTTTGTTCTTCATCTTTTCTTGCTTCCTGGATGCTGTATCTTTGATTCTACTGAGTATTTGTGTTTGAACCTTTCTATTCTACCTCTTCTCTTCCTTATCTCCTTACTTATGCAAGTTATTTTGATTTTTGGGTTTGTGATTATGTTGTCCTTCATGTGTTTTGAGTAGTCATTAGGGTTCTTGAGGATGGGATAGATTAGGTGTGGAATCTTAGTCTCCTAAGTGGTTTAAGAGTTGATTGTTTTAATTCCCTTCTAAATCAGTGTTCTTAATGCTAATTTCTCTCGATCAATTGAGATTAGATCTTAGGTGTTTTTCCACCCAGAAGGTGTTTGATAAAATGCTTGAATGAATTGATGTTAGAGATTTGCATTCCTAGCCTAAGGGATTAGATGTCTAGGGTGTTTATTGACAGTATTGAACTGGGTCTTATTGCCTGCTAGGGTAGATTTCGCCAAGGGATTGGGTCTGGAACTGGTCTAGCTTGAGGTTACTTATCACGGGAGTGGACTTAACTGGTTGTGATGTTTGATGTCTAGGGAATAGCTTGATTGAGTTTTGTTAGACCACCTGGGTAGGCTAAGAGGAGGCACTGAATCGATTACCCCATCCTTAGGAACTTCTCTTGCATTGATTGATTTCTCGTCTAGCCCTATACGCCGTTCTGATATTTCTCATTTTCTGTTAGTTCCTGCTAGTCCTAGACAGTATCTCTTTTAACTCTTCTTTCCAGTTTCTGTCTAGGTCACTAGTCCCATTCACCATTTGTTTGGCTTGACTTGAATGGTTTTGATCTCATCTTTTTTGGTTAATATCTTCACCCTTATGGATTGACACCTTACTATACTACAACGAAACTTTGGTCTAGTAAGAAATTGACCTATACCAATTTGGCGCCGTTGCCATTTGGGTGTTGTTTGTTACATTTAGGATTTCAAATCATTCTAGATCAAGTTCTTTTCTATCTACTCTGTTACTTACTTTAATTTTCTTTTTCTGTCTTTGGTGTGCAGGACGTGCCTAGCTCGAGCCCAGCCGATCGAGTCAGCCTAGCTCGAGCCCAGCCGATCGAGTCAGCCTAGCTCGAGCCCAGCAGCTCGAGTCCGTCTATCTCGCCCACGTCTGCTCGAGTCTACCATCGAGTCCTGTTCCCCCTGCATGCAAACGAGATCGAAAGGAAGTCAGAACCTCATTCGCTACATCGACAATATTAACAAGCTACCACATCAGTTGCGAGAGCAGCGAGAAAACGTCCAAGACGACAATCAGAATCTAGTAGGCATGGAAGACCACCCACAGGACCGACATGCCCAAGACCCCCCTATGAGGAGGCCCCGTTTGATAGGAGTAGGAGATGCCCCAAATACTCATACCAACAGACAAGGGATTGTCCCTCCTGCGGTCCAGAACAACAACTTCGAAATCAAGAGCAGCTTGATCGCTATGGTGCAGAACAACAAGTTTCATGGCCTACCTATGGAAGACCCTCTTGATCATCTCGATGAGTTTGATAGGCTCTGCAGCCTTACCAAGATCAATGGGGTCAGTGAAGATGGTTTCAAACTAAGGCTATTTCCCTTCTCTCTTGGTGACAGAGCCCATCACTGGGAAAAGACTCTCCCCAATGGATCCATCACTTCATGGGATGACTGCAAGAAAGCCTTCCTTGCCAAGTTCTTCTCCAATGCCAGGACAGCGCGCTTGAGGAATGAAATTTCTGGATTCTCTCAGAAAGATGGTGAAAGTTTCTGTGAATGCTGGGATCGCTTTAAGGGCTACACTACTCAATGCCCTCACCACGGTTTCAGCAATGAGTCACTCCTTAGCACTCTCTACAGAGGCGTTCTCCCGAAGGTCCGCATGCTTCTAGATACCGCCAGCAATGGTAACTTCCTCAACCAAGACGTTGATGCTGGCTGGGCACTTGTGGAGAACCTAGCACAATCTGATGGTAACTACACTGCTGAGTATGATAGGAGTGTCCGGCCAAGTGTTGCTACAGATGATCAGACTAGGGCCATCAAGGCCTTGACTGCTAAGTTGGATCAACTGCTACAGCAGAAGAAACAGGTCCACTTTGCCTCTGAGGATACAGTTTTTCAAGTTCAAGATGGGGAGGATCATGGTCTTGAGGAGGTCAGCTATATGCAGAATCAGGGTCAGTACAACAAAGGTTTCATCAATTACAAGAACAACCCGAATCTGTCCTACAGGAGTACCAACGTTGCTAACCCTCAGGATCAGGTCTACCCACCTCAACAAACACCTCAGTCCAAGCCATTTGTTCCCTACAATCCGCAACAGGGAGCCCTGTATCCACCACCCGGTTTTCAGTCTCACCACGCTCAGTCTTCTACCGCTCCTGATCAACAGACAAACACCTTGCTGCAGCAAATCCTACAGGGACAGGCAGCTGGTGCACTGGAAGCGGCTAAAAAATTTGGTGAACTCCACACCCAGCTGGATTACAACTACAATGCTCTCAACAGCAAGATTGAGGCATTGAACTGCAGTATTAACTATTTCGAGGGTAAAACTGCATCTACTTCCTCCACCACACCTATTGGACAACTTCCAGAAAAGCAATTCAGAACCCCAAGGAGTATTGCAATGCCATCTTTTCAATGGGATCAAGTCCTATTGCTGATCATGAAGCGGATGTTAGAGAAATTGAGGCTTTGCTTTATGGTTCAGATGCTAACACAACTACAATCGCTTTGAGGAGTGAAAGCAAGTTACCTGCAAGGAAAGGATCAGTTCCAATCACCGAGGACAGTGAAGATCGAGATGGGGAGGATTTGGTTTCCAAAAACGACCAAAACAAGAATTTTACGCCTGCTGGAGCACCTCAACTCGACCAGTATACTCGAGCTGAGACCCCTGCACGTCCAGCTCGAGACCACAGCTCGACCAGAGTGGTCAAGACAGCCCTCCACCTGCTGCAAAACCTGCTGTTTCGAGAAAAGGAAGCACCCTTTGTCCCTCCTCCTTACAAACCTAAACTGCCTTTCCCAAGAAAATTCAAGAAGGATAAGGACGTAACCATGGTTGAATACAAGGGTAGTGTTGATTGCATTGATTCACCAAGCATGATAAGGATTGAGCCTAAGTCTCTCCCAAAGCTTGGGAATCCCGGTATGTTCTCCATAACCTGCCTTCTTGGCGATTTAGCAATTGAGGATGCTCTATGCGACTCCGGTTCAAGTGTGAATGTCATGTCCCGTGAGATGTTAGAAAATCTAGGGATAAGACACCTCACTTATCACCCATCGCCCATCACTTTTGGAGACGCTCATTCACGAAAGCCACTTGGTCTTCTAGAAGATTACCCACTTAAAGTTGGAGATTGTCTAGTCCCAACAGACTTCGTTATTATGGAAATGAAGAAGGCCAACAAGCTCCCACTCCTCCTTGGAACTCCTTTCCTCAATACTACTGGTGCAACCATAGACTTCAAGAACCAAAGGGTAGTTCTTATGAATGTGGATGACAAGGCCTATTACCCACTAAAAGCTTCTCCTAATGAGCTATGTGGCACAATGACTATCAAAGATGGTGGCTACCGTGATGAGAAAGTACAGTACATTGGCACAATTGGGAAGGTCGATGAAGCTCCACCCCCAAAGGTCTATGACAAGAAAGAGAAGTCTCTGGAACGAAAGGATAGAACTGAGAGTACAATGAATGAGCAAGGGGTCAAGCCATTCATACTTGGTCAGATCATTGCAGAGGAGACCTCAGTTCCCCTCCATGAACCACCATAGATCTAAGAAAAAGGAAGTCAAGCTTAGAGACTTTAAACAAGCTCACTTGGGAGGAAGTCCCATGTCTATCTCTGTACATATTTCTTTGTTCTAGTTTTTAAAATGTCAAATAAGTGTGCTAAGCTGTTTGATTTTGTCTTGATTGTGTGATTTCAGGAAAGTATGAGAGGTAAATCATGAAAAGGAGGCAAAAACGCACAGAAGGGCTTGACTCGAGCACCAAACTCGAGCCACGTGATCGAGCCAAGGCAGCTTCAACAATATGCAAGACAGAAGAGGAGATGCTCAACAGGCGGAGCGTCTAGCTCGAGCCCAGCTCGAGCATGGAGGTCGAGCCAGAATCCTGCACGGTGGCGGAGCGTCTGACTCGAGCCCCCAGCTCGAGCACACCCAGCTCGAGTCAACCTATACGCGTGGGAGCATGGAGGACTCGATCTCCTCCTTCTTCTCCAAGCCTTGAGGTACCTGTTCCATCCATTCTTGTATATATTAGTTGCATCATTTTCATGTTCTCTGTTGTTTCTTAATCTTTCCTTCCAAATTTTTATTACACAAGGGACTGTGTAATTTAAGTTTGGGGGGAAGGGTTAAGATTTGATTAATGTGTTTTCTTTGTTCTTATTTTGATTTTGTGCATTCTTGAGTCTGCATGCATATATGGCATAGAAAAAAAAAAAAAATTTTGAAAAATTTCGTAAAACTTGAAAAAACAGAGTGTTCATGTAGTTGCATCTACATTTTAGGATTGAGTCTAGATTGTCTTCATATAGAGCTGTTGCATATGCATAGGGGATTATGATGATTATGACCTTGCAAGCTTGCTGATTTAATATGATAGTCTCAGTGCCCTCGTTTCTAGTTGTCCAATACATTGTTAATGAAATTGAAGTAAGGCTGCACCATACTCTGAATGCATAACTAGATTAGTTCTCAATTGAAGCAGGCTGTGATTTGATATCATTCCCCATCTATCTGAACCTGAATTTTGACTAATAATTATCATGTCTATGCACTGCATTTGAACTCATGGATACCATATACATACTTTGATTTTCTTTCATCTGTTTATACCACTCTTTGCTGATCCAAGTAGCTGTCCTCATCATTAGAACAGTTTTACCATGCCTTTAGCCTAGCCTTCTTTCAAGCCTTGATATTATTTTCTTGAGTGTGTGAGGCCTATTTCTGAATGAGCTTGGTAGAAAGTGTTAGGTTTGAGCCGACAAGGATAGATTCTCATGTAGTTCTGGTTTGCAATTTTCGAATCAGATAGGTACTAGGTGGGATCTTGATCATTGGGTATTGGGGTTGGTTCTGTGGATAGAAAAGAAAAAGGATAAAAGTTCTTAGGAGGGGAATGATCTGAATGTCTAAGTATCTAGTAAAGGATTAGGGATGCTGAGTATAAGAAAAGAAAGGGCAAAAAGCTTAAAATTTGAAAAATATGAAAAATGTCCAAGCTGGTCATGAAAAAAAAAAAAAAACCATGAGAAAAACCCCAATCCGCTAGAAGTATTTGTATAACCTCTCCTAGAACAAAAACATGAAGAAAAGATGAAACTGGTCCAAGAAATCAGAAGGGAAAAGCCTAACAGTCAAGGGTAGAATTAGGATGACTTTCTGGGTAGACTCGAAGGATAAGAACACTTGTGTAGGACTGGGTAAATGGGAGTCTATTCTTGTATGCATAGGTTGGTTCTTACCTTTAGCATTCTACTAAAGCTCATTCCTTTTCATTGAGAGATCCTTGTTCTGAAATGACAAAACCATACTGAAGGGACCATCTTTGTCTCTTGACCTTACCCTGAGCCAAATGAGTTCATTGTGTATGCATAGCTTGATTCATGGTTTCTGTTTAAATGAATGTTAAGGGGAATGATAGATTTGAATGCATGTCTAGGTTGAGATTTGATTAAACTTGTGCTGCGAAGAGTATGGCTAACGCTTTTAAGTAAAGTTCATATACTTTGCATTCTAGAACTAGTAACTTGGACATTGAGACAATCTATTATATCAGCATGCTTTGGTTCTGAGTCCCCACTTTCAACCCTCTTCTCCATTCTTATTCTTTTGTTCGCTTGAGGGCAAGCAAGGACTAAGTTTGGGGGAGTTGATATGCTTGCATTTTGCATGGTTTTAGCTTGCATAATTCATACATCTAGACGTGTTATTCACCCTGTTCTTGTCATTTATTCCTAGTTTTGCATACTTAGAGTGTTTTGCATGAGGTTTGCATACATCCTGCATATTTGGCTTGTTACAGGGTACTTTCGAGTGATTTTGGAGAAGTTAGGTTCGAAGCTGTCTAGGACATCAGACTCGACCTGGATGCTCTAGCAGACGTGATCAAGCAGAAGCTCAGCTCGAGCACCCATGCTCGAGCTGTATGATCGAGCTGAGGTCAAAGACAGTCTTGAAGATTTCTGGACGAGCTCGAGCACCCATGCTCGAGCTCCATGATCGAGCCCATCATAAAAGAAGAGTCTTGAAATTTTTCTGTCCAGCTCGAGCCCATACAATCGAGTCACCTGCTCGAGCTCAACACATAAAAATGCAATCTTGATTTCATCCAGCTCGAGCACACCACTCGACCAGAATGGTCGAGCTGGACCTTATCCTGCACGTTTTTACCATTTTGTCCATGACGTTTTAGGGTTTTTAAGATTTAGTATAAATACTTAATGGGGGATTAAGACTGAGGAGAGTTGGTTTTTAGCCCTAACTTTCTAGTTCTCTTTTTGTTCTTCATCTTTTCTTGCTTCCTGGATGCTGTATCTTTGATTCTACCGAGTATTTGTGTTTGAACCTTTCTATTCTACCTCTTCTCTTCCTTATCTCCTTACTTATGCAAGTTATTTTGATTTTTGGGTTTGTGATTATGTTGTCCTTCATGTGTTTTGAGTAGTCATTAGGGTTCTTGAGGATGGGATAGATTAGGTGTGGAATCTTAGTCTCCTAAGTGGTTTAAGAGTTGATTGTTTTAATTCCCTTCTAAATCAGTGTTCTTAATGCTAATTTCTCTCGATCAATTGAGATTAGATCTTAGGTGTTTTTCCACCCAGAAGGTGTTTGATAAAATGCTTGAATGAATTGATGTTAGAGATTTGCATTCCTAGCCTAAGGGATTAGATGTCTAGGGTGTTTATTGACAGTATTGAACTGGGTCTTATTGCCTGCTAGGGTAGATTTCGCCAAGGGATTGGGTCTGGAACTGGTCTAGCTTGAGGTTACTTATCACGGGAGTGGACTTAACTGGTTGTGATGTTTGATGTCTAGGGAATAGCTTGATTGAGTTTTGTTAGACCACCTGGGTAGGCTAAGAGGAGGCACTGAATCGATTACCCCATCCTTAGGAACTTCTCTTGCATTGATTGATTTCTCGTCTAGCCCTATACGCCGTTCTGATATTTCTCATTTTCTGTTAGTTCCTGCTAGTCCTAGACAGTATCTCTTTTAACTCTTCTTTCCAGTTTCTGTCTAGGTCACTAGTCCCATTCACCATTTGTTTGGCTTGACTTGAATGGTTTTGATCTCATCTTTTTTGGTTAATATCTTCACCCTTATGGATTGACACCTTACTATACTACAACGAAACTTTGGTCTAGTAAGAAATTGACCTATACCACTTGTGTAGGACTGGGTAGATGGGAGTCTATTCTTGTATGCATAGGTTGGTTCTTACCTTTAGCATTCTACTAAAGCTCATTCCGTTTCATTGAGAGACCCTTGTTCTGAAACGTCAATACCGTACTGAAGGGACAATTTTTGTCTCTTGACCTTACCCTTAGCCAAATGAGTTCATTGAATATGCTTAGCTTGATTCATGGTTTCTGTTCTAATGAATGTTAAGGGGAATGATAGAAATGAATGCATGACTAGGTTGAGGTTTGATTGAACTTGTGCTGCGAAGAGTATGGCTAACGCTTTTAAGTAGAGCTCATAAACTTTGTATTCTAGAATTAGTAACTTGGACATTGAGGTCATCCGTTATTATCTGCAAGTTTTGGTTCTGAGTCCCCACTTTCAACCCTCTTCTCCATTCTCATTTATTTGTTTGCTTGAGGGCAAGCAAAGACTAAGTTTGGGGGAGTTGATATGTTTGCATTTTGCATCGTTTTAGCTTGCATAAATCATACGTTTTGACGTGTTATTCACCCCGTTCTTGTTATTTATTCCGAGTTTTGCATACTTAGAGTGTTTTGCATTAGGTCCGCATACATCCTGCATATTTGGCTTGTTATAGGTACTTTCGGGTGATTTTGGAGAAGTTAGACCAGAAGCTGTCTGTGACATGCTGATCGAGTCCATACAGAGCAGTTGTGATCGAGTCCGTGCTGAGCAGAAGCTGTCTGGGGCATGCTGATCGAGTCCGTGCTGAGCAGAAGCTGTCTGGGGCATGCTGATCGAGTCCGTGCAGGATACCCATGCAGACGTGATCGAGTCTGAGCAGGAGATGGAGCAGAAGCTCAGCTCGAGTACCCATGCTCGAGCTGTATGATCAAGCAGAGACAAAAGGTGGCGTCTTGAAGTTTCAGAACCCAGCTCGAGCCCCTGCAATCGAGTGGACTACTCAAGCTCATCTCAGAAAAATGCAGTCTTGATTTTACATGCTTGAGCATACCACTCGACTCATCTCAGAAAAATGCAGTCTTGATTTCATCTGTTTGAGCACAGCACTCGACCAAGACTTAGCCGAGCTGGACCTTATCCTGCACATTTTTACTATTTTGCGCATGATGTTTTAGGGTTTTTAAGACTTAGTATAAATACCTAATGTTGGGTTAAGACTAAGGGACTACGTTTTTATCTCTAATATTTCGAGTTTTTCCTTGTGTTCTTCTCTGTTCTTAGTTTCCAGAACTTGTAATTTGATTCTACTTGTTATTTTGAGTTTATTCCTTCTGTTCTATCATTATCTCTATCTATTTCTATCATCTATGCAAGTTTTTATGATTTCTGGGTTTGTGTTCTTGATGTTCTTCATGAGTTTTGAGTAGTCATTAGGGTTCTTGAGGATGGGATAGATTAGGTGTAGAATCTTGGTCTTTCAGGTGGTTTAAGTGTAGATCGTTTGATTTCTCTTCTAAATCAGTGTTCTTAATGCTAGTTTCTTTCTGATCAATTGGAATTAGAACTTAGGTGTTTTTCCACCCAGAAGGTGTTTGATAAAATGCTTGAATGAACTGATGTTAGAGATTTGCATACCTAGCCTAAGGGATTAGTTGTCTAGGGTGTTTATCGACAATATTGAACTGATTCGTATTGCCTGCTAGGGTAGATTTCGCCAAGGGATTGGGTCTGGAACTGGTCTAGTTTGAGGTTACTTACCACGGGAGTGGACTTAACTGGTTTTGATGTTTGATGTCTAGGGAATAGCTTGATTGAGTTTTGTTAAACCACTTGAATAGGCTAAGAGGACACACTGAGTCGATTACCCCCATCCTTAGGAACTTCTCTTGCACTGTTGAATTTGCTGCTAGTCCTATACGCTGCTCTTTACCCCCATATGCTATTTCTGTTATTGCTTGGTTCCTGCTAGTTCTTGTTAGTCCTATACGGTGCCTATTTTAGTGTCCATTCTCAGTTTTTGTCTAGGTTGCTAGACCCCAATACGCTATTTGCTTGGCTTGACTTGAATGGCTTGATCGCATCCTTTTTGGTTAATATCTTCACCCTTATGGATTGACACCTTACTACTACAACGAAAACTTGGTCTAGTAAGAAATTGACCTATATCATTATGTTGGTTTAGAAATTGGTTAACTTGTTTAACTTATTTGTTTAATTTGATTGTTTGTTTAGTTTGACTTGTTTGTTTAGTTTGACTTGTTTGATGATTTTAAGGCAACTAAATGGAAAATTTTTAAAAATCCCGGGTATTTATCGTTTTCCGCACATTTTTGTTTTCATACTCGGAATGGGGCGTTTCAATTTACGAATGGCTCGTGATGCCTTTCAGCCTCACCAATGCTCCAAGTAAATTCATGCGCTTGATGAACCATATCCTTCGCCAATTGACTAGTAAATTTGTCGTGGTTTATTTTGATGATATCTTGATATATAGTACTTGCTTAGTTGATCATGTGTCTCATCTTGAACTAGTGCTAGAAACTCTTAGGGATGAAAGTCTTTATGCTAATCTTAAAAAGTGTGTCTTTTGCACTAGTGAACTTGTTTTCCTTGGTTTTATGGTGAGCTCTCAAGGTCTTCGTGTAGATTCGGAAAAGATTGAAGCCATACAAGGATGGCCTAGACCTACCAACGTGAGTCAAGTGAGAAGCTTCGATGGTCTAGCTAGCTTCTACCGCCGGTTTGTCAAGGACTTTAGCACCCTAGCCGCGCCTCTCATATCCATTATCAAGAAGAGTGTTGGGTTTGAATGGGAACAAGCTCAAGAGAGGTCATTTCTGGATCTCAAGTACCATCTCACTCATGCCCCAATCCTTACTCTACCCGACTACAACAAGACCTTTGAAGTGGAATGTGATGCATCCGGTATAGGAATTGGAGTGGTTTTGACCTAAGGGGGAAAACCAATTGCCTTCTTTAGTGAGAAGTTGAGTGGAGCCACTTTGAACTACCTAACCTATGACTAGGAGCTCTATGCCTTAGTACGAGCAATGCAAACATGGCAGCATTATCTTATTTCAAAGGAATGCGTCATCCATACCGATCATGAAACATTGAAGCATCTAAGGGGACAAACGAATTTGAAGAAGCGACACGCCAAATGGTTGGAGTTCATAGAGACCTTTCCCTATGTGATTCAGTATAAGAAGGGCAAGGAGAACATAGCTGTTGATGCTTTATCAAGGAGACACGCCCTCATTACAACCATAGAATCTAGGATGCTTGGGTTTGAGATTCTTAAAGGATTATATGAAGAAGACCCGAATTTGAAAGAGAGTTTTGTGGGACATGGGGCTGGATCCTATACTAAGTTCTACTTGCATGATGGGTTCTTATTCAAGGAAAGGAGATTATACATTCCATGAGAGAATTACTAGTGAAAGAAGCTCATGGAGGAGTTTTGATGGGACATTTTGGGATTGAGAGGACATTAAGCACCTTGAAAGAACATTTCTATTGACCAAGGATGAAGAAAATGGTAATGGACTATCGTGGTAGATGTCCTGAGTGCAAGAGAACTAAGTCAAGAGTGCAATCTCATGGCCTTTACCAACCTCTACTTGTTCCTACAAAGCCTTGGGTGGACATTTCTATGGATTTTGTGTTGGGGTTACCAAAACTTCAGCATAGGGACTCAATCTTTGTGGTGGTGTGATATAGGTCAATTGCTTACTACACTAACTTGTCATTGTAGTACAAAAAGGTATCAATCCAAATGGGTGCGATATTAGCCAAGAAAGATGTAATCAAACAGTTTAAGTCAAGCCAAGCAAGCAATAAGATGTGAAACTATCAACCTAAGCAGAAACTAAAAACAGAGACTAGCAGCAACTAGCGAAACGAAAACAGAGCAATAACAGAACGATAGCTACTAACAGGAACTAGTAAAGGCAATGAAACAAAAATCAATCAAGCAAGAGAAGCTCCTAAGGATGGGGTAAAGCCAATAAACACCCTAGACAACTAATCCCTTAGGCTAGGAATGTAAATCTCTGGAATTAGTTCAGTCAGGCATTTCATCAAACACCTTCTGGGTGTGGAAATACCTAGGTTCTAATTCCAATTGATCAGAGAGAAATTATCATTAAGAACACTAATCCAGAAGCGAAATCAAACAATTCTACACTTAAACCACCTAGGAGACTAAGATTCAACACCTAATCTATCACATCCTTAAGAACCCTAATGACTACTCAGAGACCATGAAGAACAGCATAATCACAAACCCAGAAATCATTAAAACTTGCATAAATAGAAAGATTAAGATGAGATTAGAGAGACTACTAAGAATTAAACAAAAATACAAAGTAGATTGAAAGAAATCTGAATACAAAAGCAAAAACAGAGGTAGAGATAAAAACCCAGCAGACTCCCCTGTTACCCAATGGATAACACCAAGTATTTATAGGATTAGACAAAACCCTAAATCACAAAAAGACAAAATAGCAAAGTTCGGAGGAGCACTCGATCATGGGGGTCGAGTGCTTTGGTCGAGTCCGGCGAAATATCTTCAAGTTTGCATTTTTATGGTAGATTCGAGCAAGGACTCGAGCGTCTAGCTCGAGTTGGCTTCAAGACTTCATTTTTATGGTGGACTCGAGCAAGAACTCGAGCGTCTAGCTCGAGTTGGCTTCAAATTGCAGTCTTTGGTGCTGACTCGATCACTGACTCGACCTGTTTGCTAGAGTCAGTCTCCAAGTCCTCTCTTTGGTTCCACTTGACTCCCTTCTTCGAGTTCTTGTTCGAGTTCGGTTCAAAGGTCTCTGTTTTGTGCTCCACTCGAATTTCCTAGTCGAGTGCATGGTTGAGTTAAGCTCTCCCTTCTCTCCATTTCACCTCAACATCTTCAATAATACCTGAAAGTACCTGATACAGCTCCAAAATGCAATATGCATGCAATCCTAATGCAAAACACTCTAAGTATGCAAAACTGGAAACAAATGACATAAAAGGGTAAGAATATGCTATGAGACATGGCCAAATGGGTGATAAATGCATGCTAAAAACATGTAAAATATAAACATATCATGGTGGATAGGTTTTCTAAGATGGCTCATTTTATCCCTTGTTCCAAGACCAACGACGCTACCCAAATGGATTCCTTGTTTTTCGCTTACATGGAATCTCCCAGACTATAGTGTCGGATCGAGATACGAAATTCTTGAGCCACTTTTGGCGTACATTGTGGAAGAAGATAGGAACTCTACTACTTTATTCCACAACTTGCCATCCATAAACCGATGGACAAACGGAGGTTGTGAACCGCACACTTGGCGCTTTGTTGAGAGCTACCATAGGGCGGAATGTGAAGAATTGGCTAGAATGCATTCCTTGGGTTAAATTTGCATATAACTTCGCTAGGCACTCCACTACTAAGTTATCGCCATTTGAAATGGTATATCGGTATAATCCTAGCACTCTTTTGACTTTCACACCCCTACCACAAGCTGAGATATTAGACTTAAAAGGGACTACCAAAGCCGAAACAATGAAGAAGCTTTATGAGAAAGTTCGGGAAAATATTGAGAAGATGAATACGCGAGTGGAGGAGCGGACCGACAAGAGGAAGAAGCAAGTCATTTTTCACCCAGGAGATTGGGTGTGGCTACACCTTAGGCCCGAGCGCTTTCCAAACAAGAGGAAGCATAAGTTGGATGCACGCGGAGACTGTCCATTCAAAGTGATCGAGAAGATCAATGACAACGCTTACCGTCTCGAACTTCCAGGTGAGTATAATGTCTCTTCTTCATTCAATGTTGCTGACTTGACTCCTTTTGATGTAGGTGATATATAGAGGAAACTTGGGAACCAAAGCTCTTGAAGAGGGAGGGAATGATGTGGACATCGTACCGGTCATCACGCGGGACGAAGACAATGACCACGAGACAACACAAGAGCTAGCGGTGCCAAGCTTACCACCACGGAGAATGACTAGGAGCATCTCCAAAGGCTATCAAAAGGAGGTCCAAGCATACCTACAACACATCAAGGAACGCGGAGGACATCATGGTGGACAAGAGAAGCCACCCGAGCCATCGGAGAACACTATGAGCTCAAGGATATGCTGCCTTGGAGAGAAAGCTTTGTGTGTCCTCACTATACACTAACTGAGGACATCTCCAAGACTCTAGGTAGTAGCATACTCTTTTCCTACTCCTAAGTTTTCCCACCGGGTTTTTATTAGGAAAGGGTTTTAACGAGGTGTGAAGACTAGAGCATCACAATCCGATCTCCATAGACTAACCTCTTGGAAATAGTCATGACAAGATTGGTTAGTTTATGATTGTGATCCTATCTTTAAAGTAAAACCTCTACATATGTTTTCCTTCTTCTTCTTATTGCTTGTGAGACTTGTCTTTTATTCTTGGTTTATTTGTTGGGTCATTTGATGTAAATGTTGGGCCTAAGTATCTGATATGTTTGCATTTTGCATAGTTTTATCTTGCATAATTCATACATTTAGACCTGTTATTTAACCTGTTCTTGTCATTTATTTCTAGTTTTCATACTTAGAGTGTTTTGCATTAGGTTTGCATACATCTTGCATATTTGGCTTGTTACAGGTACTTTTAGGCGATTTTGGAAGAAGTCAGACTCGAAGCCGTCTAGGACATCTGACTCGAGCACGTATGATCAAGACGAGGAATCGAGCTAAGGCAGGAGATGGTGCGGAAGCAGGCTCGAGAACCTATGCTTGAGCTGAGGGGTCGAGTTGAGGCGAAAGGCGGCGTCTTGGAGATTTTTGGCCGATCTCGAGCACACCTACTCAAGCCCCATGATCAAGCCCAACATAAAAGACGAGTCTTGGAATTTTCAAGTCTGACTCGATCCCATACGGTCGAGTAGGAGGGTCGAGCTCAACACATAAAAATGCAATCTTGATTTCATCAGCTCGAGCACATCACTCGACCAAGACATGGTCGAGCTGGACCTTATCCTGCACGTTTTTACCATTTTGCCCATGGCGTTTTAGGGTTTTTAAGACTTAGTATAAATACCTAATGTGGGATTAAGACTTCTAAATTCGTTTTTAGACCTAATTTTTGAGTTTTCTATCTGTTCTTCATTGTTCTTCCTTGTTCTTGATTTCTAGACTTTGTAATTTGATTTCTACTTGTTATTTTCAGTTGATTTCTTCTATTCTATCATTTCTCTATCTCTTCTCTTTATCTATGCAAGTTTTTATGATTTCTGGGTTTGTGTTCTTAATGTTCATCATGAGTTCTGAGTAGTCATTAGGGTTCTTGAAGATGGGATAGATTAGGTGTGGAATCTCAGTCTCTTAGGTGGTTTAAGAGTAGATTGTTTAATTTCCCTTCTAAATCAGTGTTCTTAATGCTAATTTCTCTATGATCAATTGAGATTAGAACTTAGGTGTTTTTCCACCCAGAAGGTGTTTGATAAAATGCTTGACTAACCTGATGTTAGAGATTTGCATACCTAGCCTAAGGGATTAGTTGTCTAGGGTGTTTATTGACAATATTGAACTGAATCTTATTGCCTGCTAGGGTAGATTTCGCCAAGGGATTGGGTCTGGAACTGGTCTAGCTTGAGGTTACTTATCATGGGAGTGGACTTAACTGGTTGTGATGTTTGATATCTAGGGAATAGCTTGAATGAGTTTTGTTAGACCAACTGGGTAGGCTAAGAGGACACACTAAGTCGATTACCCCATCCTTAGGAACTTCTCTTGCATTGATTGAATTCTCTGTTAGTCCTATACGCCGTTTCTAATATTGCCATGTTTCTGTTAGTTTCTGCTAGTCCTAGATTGTATCTATTTTAACTTCTATTTTCAGTTTCTGTCTAGGTTGCTAGAGTCCTTTACCCTATTTGCTTGGCTTGACTTGAATGGCTTGATCTCATCTTTTTTGGTTAATATCTTCACCCTTATGGATTGACACTTTACTACACTACAACGAAACTTTGGTCTAGTAAGAAATTGACCTATACTAATTTGGCGCCGTTGCCATTTGGGTGTTGTTTGTTACAATTAGGATTTCAAAACATTCTAGATCAAGTTCTTCTTCATTTCTTTGGTTATTACCTTGTCTGTCTTTGCATTTTCAGGTACAGTCTAGGACTCGACCAGTCTAGCTCGACCACTACAGCTCGAGCAGGACAATCGAGCCAGCCATCCTCTTCTTCAGTCTGGCGCGACCACACTAGCTCGACCACACCACGTCGAGCCAGCCCATCGAGCCTACCTCCACCTGTATGCAAACCAGATCAAAAGGAAGTCTGAACCTAATCCGCTACATCGACAATATTAACAAGCTACCACATCAGTTGCAAGAGCAGCGAGAAAACACACAAGACGACAGTCAGAATCTAGTGGGCATGGACGACCACCCACAGGAACGACATGCCCAAGACCCTCCTACGAGGAGGCCCCGTTTGATAGGAGCAGGGGATGCTCCTAATACTCATACCAACAGACAAGGGATTGTCCCTCCTGCTGTCCAGAACAACAATTTTGAGATCAAGAGCAGCTTGATCGCCATGGTGCAGAACAACAAGTTTCATGGACTGCCTATGGAAGACCCTCTTGATCACCTGGATGAGTTTGATAGGCTCTGCAGCCTTACCAAGATCAATGGGGTCAGTGAAGATGGTTTCAAGCTGAGGCTTTTTCCCTTCTTTCTTGGTGACAGAGCCCATCACTGGGAAAAGACTCTCCCCCATGGATCCATCACTTCATGGGATGACTGCAAGAAAGCCTTCCTCGCCAAGTTCTTCTCCAATGCCAGGACCGCACGATTGCGGAATGAACTCTCTAGCTTCACTCAGAAGGATGGTGAAAGTTTCTGTGAATGATGGGATCGCTTCAAAGGCTACACTACTCAATGCCCTCAACACGGTTTCAGCAATGAGTCACTCCTTAGCACTCTCTACAGAGGCGTTCTCCCGAAGGTCCGCATGCTTTTAGATACCGACAGCAATGGTAACTTCCTCAACCAAGACATTGATGCTGGCTGGGCACTTGTGGAGAACCTAGCACAATCTGATGGTAACTACACTGCTGAGTGTGATAGGAGTGTCCGGCCAAGTGTTGCTATAGATGATCAGACTAGGGCCATCAAGGCCTTGACTTCTAAGTTGGATCAACTGCTACAGCAGAAGAAACAGGTTCACTTTGCTACCGAGGATACAGTTTTTCAGGTTCAAGATGGGAAGGATGATGGTCTTGAGGAGGTCAGCTATATGCAGAATCAGGGTTAGTACAACAAAGGTTTCATCAATTACAAGAACAACCCGAATCTGTCCTACCGGAGTACCAACGTTGCTAACCCTCAGGATCAGGTCTACCCACCTCAGCAACAACCTCAGTCCAAGCCTTTTGTTCCCTACAATCAGCAACCGAACTTTGCTCCTAGGCCGCATTATCAGAGTCCTCATCCGCAACAGGGCGCCCTGTGCCCACCACCCGGTTTTCAGTCTCACCCCGCTCAGTCTTCTACCGCTCCTGATCAACAGACAAACACCTTGCTGCAGCAAATCCTACAGGGACAGGCAGCTGGTGCACTAGAAGCGGCTAAAAAATTTGGTGAACTCCACACCCAGCTGGATTACAACTACAATGCTCTCAACAGCAAGATTGAGACATTGAACTCCAGGATTAAGTATTTGGAGGGTAAAACTGCATTTACTTCCTCCACAGCACCTATTGGACAACTTCCAGGAAAAGCCATTCAGAACCCCAAGGAGTATTGAAATGCCATCTTTTCAATGGAATCAAGTCCAATTGCTGATCATGAAGCGGATGTTAGAGAAATTGAGGCTTTGCTTTATGGTTCAGATGCTAACACCATTACAATCACTTTGAGGAGTGAAAGCAAGTTACCTGCAAGGAAAGGATCAGTTCCAGTCACTGTGGACAGTGAGGTTGCAGATGGGGAGGATTTGAGCTGCAAAGAACACGAAAAAACTCGTCTGGAGGCTGACTCTAGCACCCAGCTCGAGCTCACTGGTCGAGCTAGCCCTCCACCTGCTGCAAAACCTGCTGTTTCTGAGAAAAAGAAAGCACCCTTTGTCCCTCCTCCTTACAAGCCCAAACTCCCATTCCCAGGAAGATTCAAGAAGGATAAGGACGTAACCATGGATGAATACAAGGGTAGTGTTGATTGCATTGATTCACCAAGCATGATAAGGATTGAGCCTAAGTCTCTCCCAAAGCTTGGGAATCCCGGTATGTTCTCCATAACCTGCCTTCTTGGCGATTTAGCAATTGAGGATGCTCTATGCGACTCCGGTTCAAGTGTGAATGTCATGTCCCGTGAGATGTTAGAAAATCTAGGGATGTCTACACCTCACTTATCACCCATCGCCCATCACTTTTGGAGACGCTCATTCACGAAAGCCACTTGGTTTTCTGGAAGATTACCCACTTAAAGTTGGGGATTGTCTAGTCCCAACAGACTTCGTTATTATGGAAATGAAGAAGGCCAACAAGCTCCCACTCCTCCTTGGAACTCCCTTCCTCAACACTACTGGTGCAAACATAGACTTCAAGAACCAAAGGGTAGTTATTATGAATGTGGATGACAAGGTCTGTTAGCCACTAAAAGCTTCTCCTAATGAGCTATGTGGCACAATGACTATCAAAGATGATGGCTACCGTGATGAGAAAGTACAGTACATTGGCCCAGTTGAGAAGGTCAATGAAGCTCCAACCCCAAAGGTCTGTGACGAGAAAGAGAAGTCTCTGGAAAGAAAGGATCGAGCTGAGAGCACAATGAATGAGCAAGGGGTCAAGCCATTCATACATGGTCAGATCGTTGCAGAGGAGACCTCAGTTCCTCTCCATGAACCACCATAGACCTAAGAAACAGGAAGTCAAGCTTAGTGACTTTAAACAAGCTCATTTGGGAGGAAGTCCCATGTCTATCTCTGTACATATTTATTTGTTTTAATTTTTAAAACGTCAAATAAGCGTGCTAAGCGGTTTGATTTTGTCTTGATTGTGTGATTTCAGGGAAGTATGAGAGGTCAATCACGAAAAGGAGGCAAAAACGCACGGGAATGGGCCGACTCGAGCATCAAACTCGAGCCCTAGGATCGAGCCAACAAACCGAGCCATAGGAGGGAAATTCAAATTTGAAAA